>PVKB01005770.1:0-85302 GCA_004027205.1 Ctenodactylus gundi
AATACTATTCTCTTGTTGAACAGGTGAATCTCTAATTTCTATTGGACTGAATTTATAAAAATCACAGATTGTAATTGGGGAAGGGACTTCAGAGCTGTATCTTACAGCTAAGGAAAATGAGGCCTGGAGAGAGTCCATGTCTTGCTCAAGATTAAATGACAGTCAAACCTGGAATCCAGTTCTCTTGAATCTTCCTCTGGAGCAATTCTGTTTTTGCAAAAAGAATGTTTATATCTTTCCTGCTAGTTTTTTAGTGTCAAAGGTCAGGGACTGAAATTTAGTCAGCTCCCCTTGTCACATCCAACTTACTTCCTTGTCTATAGTGTTCCCACAAAATTATACTGGATGGAAATGAACATTTTTGTACTGGCTAACAGATATTTCAGGGAGGCCCAAGTTTCCTAGAAAACAGAAGATAAGGGAACAATGATCTTACAGGAGGGAGAGTGAGGGGAAAGAGCTGAGAGGCAGGGAGGGTGAGGAAGCAGCATATTGGCCGCTGCTTTCCGGTGACCCACGAGAGACAAACAGGTGATGGGGTGAGTGTACCCACACAGCGACACCAGCTCTCTGTACACGGGCTGTAGGAGAAAGCCAGGTCTTGGGACACTTCACCAGAAGGAACCTACTTCACCTTTCCTGTTTCCATTGAACAAAGTTAGTCCCCTGCCCATCCATTTCTGTCATCTGGTGTCTTTAAGAGTTCCTTGGAAAATCAGATTTCGTGTCGTGTTGGGAGGTTCCTTGTTTAAGTCCAGAGTGAAAGTGAATGCCTGCAAGATGCGTGTGCTAAAATACTGCTGCCTTGGTTATCGAAGTATGACAGTAACGATGATAAAATCCCAGCTGGTAGAGATTTTTTAAAGACATAAGCCTAAAACAGTTATAATTCTTAAATGTTTTATACAGGTGAACAGTGATACTCATGAATAAAATTAAAATTTAAACTGAAAAAATACTAAAATTTTTTAAGGAATAATTTTCAGGTGTAGTGGTGCATGCTTGTAATCTCAGCTAGTCTGGAGGCTAAGGGAAAGGCTTACAATATCAAGGTTGGCCTGGACAACTTAGAAAGGCCGTATCTCTAAATTTTTTAAAAAGACTGGTGGCATAGCTCAGTGGTGAGGCCCTGGGTTTCATCCTCAGCTCTGGAAGAAAGAAAAAAAGAACAGAGAGAGAGAGAGAGAGAGAGAATAATTTGCAAATTCATGTATTAATTTTTAAATCATCAAATTTCAGTGTTTTCTCACATTGTACTATGATCTTGTAACAAAAGACCTATAACTTCCTCTTTGCATTAATTACTTGATACATTGCAAAGAAATCTTTTAAACCTGTCACATTCTGCCCTCACAGGCAAGTCGTAGTCCACCAGTACATGTGACAAAAACACTTCAGTGAGGAGGAAAATTCTTTCCTCCCCCCCCCCAAACAAGTGGTTTTTACCTGCTTTAAAAAATAAATAAAAGGCTTGAGAACTTGTAAACACTTCAAGAGCCTCTGACTCTTTCTCTTCAGCAGAAATTCCAGCCCAGACATCCAACAATCAAGTTCATTTAGAAAGAGAAAATAAAGAAATAAATTTCATAAAAGTCCAAAATTTGAAAGCAATCAATAGTGATGGGTTCAAAGATTTCACTTCATTTTGTTATTAATGCTGCCACTCTTTCAGGCTTTACCTTTACATATTGGAGAGGACAGGGAAAGTCTAGGATTAGAAGTAAAACTCAACATCGAGGAGATTTTTTTTAAGCTGAGTGCAGAGTAGAGGAAGAGCAGTTAAGGGGTCAGCTGACTACCAGCAGACATCTCAAAGTTAGGAACTAATAAAAAATGATGTATAGGAAGCACAGAGAAATTTTCTCTATAGGCTGCAAACTCTGAAAAGAGCCCTGCAGACCATTCTAGCTGACATGGTAGAGAACTTACTTTACGAATTTACAATAGTAACCCTAGAGAGATCAAATTTCTCAATTCCAAAGTGATCTAGTCACAAGTCTGAGGATACTCTGTGGAATATCTGGAGCATTTTGGAAGACAAGTGTGGGATCAGAAAAATTAGGGTCACTCTGTTTTAGTTTTCTAAAACAAGGCAAGGGTGACTGCTTACTTACTGGCTCATTTAATTATTCAAAGCCTTCTATTTCTTATAAACTGAGGTCTATTTACTAGCTTCAAGCACCCACTGCAATTATTTTGAAAATTAAGTAAAATAAGATATGCAAAGTATCATTAATTCTAAATCAATACAAAAATGGGAAAGCTTACTTCAATCTCTAAGTAAATAAGTAAATCCCTGCACGGTGGAAGATCTAAATGACAAAGCCTCATTTATTACAGGTATGAAAGCGTAAGGAAATTTTTTTAAAAAGAAATGTCAAATGATTTAACAGTCTTATGCATTAATGTATCAAATGTATTTGTACCCTAATGTGTAACTCAATTGTGTAACAAAATGTCTACAATAAATCTTTTAGTATTTGTAAAAAAATAAATAACTAAGTAAATCCCTTCCCTCTTTGCATTTTCCTTTCCCTGAGACATCATCTCTGCATTAGATCTTGAGAGGCTGCATGATGACATCTGTGTTGTTCCTCAATTGGCCTGGTGGGAAATACTTGTGAAAAACCAGAATGCAAGTTTATTTTTATACACATACACTGATTAGCATTTTAGGTGTACTTAATAAATGCTTTGTGAATGATGCAAGATGAAATAATAATCACAGTAGGCTGGGCTGTAAATCAAAATGTGCAAGAAAATGTTTAACTAAAATAAATGTATGCCCTACATTGGGCTCTAAAAATATTCAGCACAGTTGTAGTATGGTAAAGTTCTGATCCAGAGTTCATGGTAAAAGACATCTGGAGGTATGGTGACCTGTAAGAGCATGAGAGAATATTAATTATATCAGTAGTTGCATGGCACCATGAGAAATGGTGGGAATCTAGGAAAATAATCTCACATGCATTTAGTACAATTTAAATTACAGTTTAAAAGGGACTGACCAACTAGGGTAGATTTGGGTGACTGTCCTCTCAGGGAGTAGACAGTAACCCATCGTACAGTAAAAAGTTGAAAGAGCTCAAGTATAGACTTGGCAAATAGAAAAATAAAATATAGACCTTAGCAAACTTCAGATACCTCTTTGTTTTTATTTTTATTTGTACTCTATTATTATTTTGCAATGCTGGGGATTTAACCTTGGGTCTTACAAACGCCAGGCAAGACTCTTCATGTTCAGCTACACTGCAGCTCTGTCTTCAGATACTGAAAGTCTATCCAACACAGACAGCACCTAGCTCAATAGAAACTGTACTCCGAAGTGTGATTGTCATATTGAGATTTTAATTCACTACAAGGAGGAGTAATGAGTAAAAATAACTACTAAAAACAAAAACAAGTATCGTTCAACAATGGAATGGCTTCCTCTTTAAGGTAGAAGGCTGGGCCCGTTGGGACAGGCCTGGAATCCCAGCACTCAGGGAGGCTAAGACAGCTGAATTGAAAGTTTAAGTCCAGGCTGGGCAGTTCAGCCCCGACAAAAAAAGTGGAGTGATTGTATCACACAATGAGGCTTCAACATTTTTCTTAAGACAGTCTCACTCTGTAGCCCAGGCTGGTCCTGAACTCACTTTGTAGCCCAGGTTGGCCTCAAACTCACAGCAATCCGGCTTCAGCCTTCTCAGTGGTGGGATTACAGGCATGCATACCACATGCAGTTAATACAGTACTGGAGAATAGAACTCCTGGCCTTGTACTTGCTAGGCAAGTGCTTTATCCACTGATCTATGCCTCCAGCCCCTTAGATATTTCGTATAGTCCCATCTGTCTTGTATAGCTCTGGGCATACAACTCATATTCACTAAATGTTTTTCACAGACTGATGTCAGGGAAAATAATCATATTTAACTAATGTGTATATATTAATTTTTCTCAGTAGGTTTAGAATTAAGGCACTTTTCTACAGTAGTGCTTGCCAGATTGAATTCACTGTACTCCTCTAAGTTTTTGACTATGTCCTCCTAAAATATACACTTGTATAGAAATTTCATACTAGAAGACTGTATTAATCACATCTCATACATGTATATAATACACACTACTAATATATATACAGGTAAAAAGATTTGAGGTAAAGACAAAGAAATACCGCTATGCCTTCTTAGGCACACCAGTGAGTCATCATAGCCCTTCTCATTTTGCCAAGAACTTGCCTACTTCTGTCTCAAAAACCTGAATATTTTTGACTCTTTAAAACAAATCAATACCGATTTTCCCATTTCCCCTTCCCCAAATAGACCAAACTGGATTTTTTATCGAAGAAATTTAAGTGATTTTCTGGAATTTCTGTATTTTTTGTAAGACTTTTTTAATTTAAAGACACTCTTTGGTTGACTCTGTATGATTTTGATCCAATTTTTCTATCTTGTGTCTCAAAAAGCATATGTTGTTCCCTTATACATATATAAGGTACAAAACTGCAATTGTATGTTCTTTCATTTGAAAAGATAAAATTAAATGAATGTACCAGCAGGAACTGAAACAATACTTCTTTCTCTTTTCTGTCAAACTCTTGATAAAATCCCCAAATCCCAACAGAGACCTACCAGGCTTATCTGAATATTTTGATTCTCTTTGCTTCACCAATATCTTTTTTCTTTCCTCTCAGATTTAAACTACCTTGGAATTAATTATTAGGCCATATGATGCCACAGAGTCCCAGATTCTTTTACATTATTGAAATTTTTTTCCTTACAATCTAGTAAGTGACTATGATTTGTTTATTGCAAAGCATTCTGAATCTTTTTGCTCTGTCCTATTAAACTTTTGACTGACCAGCAGAGGGCGTGCCAAGAGTCAACCTAGCTTCCTCTCAGTGTACTTCTCTTGCCTGAGAGGATCACAAAGCTCCCACCAACGCACACCTAGTGTGCAACAGACCAAGCATTGTTTCAGCAACTAGGAAAACCTGGGCTTCAATCAAGCACACCCTAGGAATTTAATATCCTGTGTAAGATTTCTTCATTCTTGTCGCAGTAGAGGAAAGAAAGTCTCTTTTATCCTAGTTCCTCCGTGGGCCTCCAGTAGTTCCTCTTTTCCCGAATTCTAAAGAAACCAGTCGTATGGACTGAAGTAGATGGGAATGGTAGGATGGAGAGAAAAGAAACAAAAACTCTCACAAAATCTGTTTCACCTGTTTCATCTTTAATTTATCGCTGAGTATGGAGTCTCAAAACATTAAGCTACTGACTCTGTTTCTGTAGCTGTACATAACACATATTATTATTACTAGTAGCATTCCAGTTGCCATCATTACCAACCACTTCGTAACGTCTAGGGTTTTTTTTTTTGTGTGTGTGTGTGTGTGTGTTTAATCTCATTTAATCTTCATATCAGTCCCAAGAGGTAGATTTTTCCCATTTTATAGATGATAAAATGGAGGCTTAGAGAGGTTAAACAACTCAATCAAGGTCATACAGCTAAAAATGAAACTTGAACAAAGTCTCCCTGGCCTCAAGAGCCTCATACCTTTCCCTGTGTCAGGAATAAGAGAACCAATACCATCTGAGAGTTGCATCTTACAAAGCTCAGGTCAGACCCAGTAAATCCACCGTACATTGAAAATATCAGAAGGTGGAAATGAATTTAATACGCTTAACCTGTCAAACATCATAGTTTAGCAACGCCTGTGGACTGCAGCTTGTTGGTTGTTCCCTGAGGTGATCACATGACTGACTAGGAACTGAGTCTCCCTGTTGCTCTCCAGAATCTTAACAGAGAATTGTACCACGTATCAGTAGCCTGGTGTATTATTATGGGCTCTTTCAAAGGAAGAATTTACAGATTTTATAACAAAAAAGATCCATTAGGAAGGCTTACAAACCCGAGGACAGAGATAGTCCAAGATGGCTGCTCCACTGTGAAGTAGATCTCCCGTCCTGGACTGCAGGACAGCCAGTGAGGTGAGAGTCTACTGCAGATCTCAGTTGTTCGAAGAACAATGGTGAAGACTGGAGCCTGAAGATCAGCCGGCGACTGAAGATCAGTGATGGACAGACAGACAGGCTCAAATCAAGACTGGAGCGAATCTGTGCTGAAGATCTGTGGCATGTAGCAAATCGGTGTCCGTACACAATTGCAAAGGCCAGAGCTTTCCCAGAGGAAGGAGCTGTAACAAGCCTCCCTCTTCCTTTTATACTGTTTGAGTTCCAGTTGACCCTCCCACATCCAGGTGAGTGCTCTCCCCTCATTGGCTGGCCCACAAGTTACTCACACTCTAATCCAGGCTGGTTCTCAATTCCCAATCTAGGTGTTGTTCCTAAACCCTAATCCAGGTGTGGTTCCTGATTCCTTCAAGTTGACATAATCTCTTCAACAGTCACATCTGGGAAAAAGTAAAACTTGAATTTCAAAGTAGAGCTTCTACTAAATACATTTTGCTTTCACACACCATTATAAAGTTGAAAAGACGAAACACTATTAAGGCAGGGAGTATCTGTACACGCCTGTGCACTGTCTCCATGCCCATGTCATATAGTGAAGAATAAGGATTAAGAAAATCATTTCAAAAGAAGGAATATGATTTTTGCACTGGACAAAGGCACAGAAAAGCATTGCTTTCTATGGTTTGCAAAACCAAAGTCAGGCTGCTTCTATTCTTTTAAGATACTGTCTCCCCAAACACGTGTATGTGCTGTGATGTAGGAGATCAAAGGACATTGAAGGAAGCAGGCAATGCTTTCCTTACTAGATTTGCCCACTCCATTTATTGAAATACTTGACTGCTAACATTGTTTTTCATGCTGGCAATGAAATGCTGAACAAAACAGGCAGCTTGTTCATATATTCGTGAAATTTGCATTCAGACAGCAAACACTGATGAGACAATTACAAGTTCAATGATTATCACAAAGGAGAAAAACAGACATTATGTCTAAGCAAACTGCATTACCCAAACTTGCCTCTTAGAAAACTCAAACAAACACTACTTTCTGCATACTAGAGAACTCTAATGATTTACATGAATGAAAAACTTGAGTTTCTTAAAGAGTAATTATTGTAAAAAATCTGGAAGGGCTAATCTTGGGTTTATCTCTTCAAAAATAATATAAAGGAAACGAGCAATATAATTTCCACTTGGCCACTCTGACCGTAAGACAGCCCAAAATACAGCACACATGATGGAGTAGGAACAAGAATCAAAGGATGTGTTGTATCCTTATAATATATTCTGCTAAGTTTTTCCTTCTTGGGCTATCATAATTTTGCCTCATGTGTAGTTATACCCTGTTGGAAAGCCACATGGTTTGGACTGATTTTTGCCTACTATAGATTTGGCTTTCGGTAGGACATCTCTAGGACTAAGGAAATAGGCTGTCTCAGACTGGCTGGTTTCATCAAAAACACTTAAAATATGATTCAGACTCACATAACCAACAGATGTCTTGGCATCCAACTTCAATTTTCTCATTGGCATCTACTTCTGAGGATATCATATTGCTTGGGAAAAAGAGAGGGAGTATTTACAATTTTTGTGGACTTTTGAAGTTTTAGTATTGGAAGAACTTAAAGTTCCTTCATGATGGTCATCTTTGGAATACAGGTGATAAAACTTGATATTCTTTTTGTAGAATCCTGTTCCCATACTAGAGAAAAATCACCACAATTGACCCTAGATGTGTCCACTAGAGTCCTTGTGGACTAAATCGGACAATGTCTCATTTCAATTTAATGATTTTCTTCCTCCTTACATCTGACAAATCTTTTCTCTTCTAAGCTAATCCTCCAAAAATTTTCTTCTATTCTGTATAAAACATGATTCTCCATACTGGTAGCAATTTGGAGGGCAGAGATTGAGAAAGTAGAAGGTTATCAAAATGTATGCTAAGTAACACGTTGGGTTTTTAAAAAATCATTTGATTTCTCATTAAATCACCCTAGCCATATGGGTTGACATGATAACTCATTCTCTGTGATTCTAAAAAAATGCCCAATAAATAATATTGACTGCAAACATGAGCTGCAGGTTTGAAGATACTCTCATCTGATCCATCTTCATATATATATATATATATATATATATATATATATGCAAAGAAAATAGAAAAACTTATCCTGAACTGATAAGTGTTCCAGAAGATTATCTGTAATATATTTTATAAAAATATTAAAATTTTATTTCAGACTACCAAAGATGTTTTAATACTTAATGTTGTAATATTAGAATGGAAATCAGTTGCACAACAAATCTTGTCTCTGGTGTTTTGCTTAACAGGTACCATATACACCACCAGAAATAGTCAAGTACCCAGTACACTGTTTAGCAATGTTTTTCTGGATTCCTATGATCAGGGTCCCTGCAGGGACTCCAGGGACTTCCTGTACTTCTCCTCTTCTGTCCAATGGCCTCACGGATGTCTTGCCCCTACCATGTCTGATGAACAAAGAAATCTAGGCTTCTTATGACCTGAGCCTGGTGGAGGTTGGGAAGGTGAGGTGTAACGAGAAACATTTACCATACAGAAACACATCTCCATCATGACAGGGTTCCCCCAGGCTGTCAGTCTGTTCTTCCATGTCAGCCCAATTCATAGGCTCTTCATATCTGTGTTCTCTCTTGCCATCCTCTCCTCCCAACAGTCATGACAGAGATTTTCAATTTTGGTTTATTTATCTCTTAGGCTTTTTCTTAAGGTTTCACATTTTATAAGTTTTTTTTTTTTCCTTTGTTGGGTAGCTAATTAATCAATTAAAAATAAAATCTTGCTAGGGAAATGGGAGCACCCTGTGTCCCTCCATCTCTGCCCCCCACCCATTGCCCAGCTCACACCTTGTAGGAAGAGGCAAAAATCACCTGCAGCTCCTACTGGTGGGTCGAGTGAAATGCGTTGTGTTTTCAGAGGAGAAGAAAAGAGGCTGGATCTAGACCTAGAGGAGAAGTTAAGGGAGACCTGAAGTTTGCCCTTTCATAAGAAAACAGAACAGAGCTTCTGTGAGAGTTGAGTGCCAGGAGCTGGAGCCTAACCTTTGTGATCTTATTCTTGCTACTTTTTTCACAAATGAACAGTGTGTTCCCATTCTTCCCAAGGCCACCCGTCGTTTGCCCTCTTTCCTTCCCTTCTGAGATACTTGGCAAGTGTGGGAGCAAGGTTGCTTACTCAGAAGTCTACAACTAGCATCAAGCTTTAAACATGGAAAGTTTTTGGTAACTCATCGAAACAGCACTTGGCCCAAACTGATGTGAGGTTTTCTGTGTTCTTTTTACTCACACACTTACTACAAAAATATCAAAGACTAAAGTGATCGTTTCAAGGTACAGCTTCAGATCCTGATTGGGTATAATAAAAGATCTACTTATTCTTTTTGTAAAATTTGAAAACATCTAAATTCTGAAACACATCTGGCCTCAAAGTTTTGTGTGTATGAGATTATTGCCCTTTATTCCTTTTTTCTGGCATCTTCCTCTTTTCAGCAAAATGTACAAGTTAAGAGCATAGATGCTGGCTCGCTGAGCTGGATTCAAATCCTGTGTCTGATACCAGTTGTGTGTGACCTGGCTCGACTCACTTGGCCCTTCTATAGCTCAGTTTCCTCGTTTGCAAATTTTCTCATCTGCCCATAGCACCTTCTTCAGTGGTGTTGTAAAGATTCAAATAAGTGAATCTAAGTGAAATGCTTAGGATAATGCCTGGCATATAGCAAGCACTGTAGTTTGTTACTATCATCCTTAGTCTACTCACAAATATTATCTTTCTCATTCTAAAACCTCTACCCTTAACCCTGTTTTCCCATAGTTAGCCCTCTATCAGCTTTATTTTATACATGTTTTAAAGAGAAGACCATATATTTTCAATTCCCATCTATTTTTCTGCAATGTGCTAAAATCTGATTTGCTATTCCTTTATTCAAATCTATGGTAATGGCATTCATGAAGATCCCTAATGGCTCTTAATTGCCAACTCAAAAGGTTACTGCTGAGTTTTTATTGTGCTTGATATTTCTACAACATATGATGTATTTCTCCTGCCCCTTATTTCTCCTCCTGCCTGGTCTCCATTCTGTTCTCCTCTCTTACTTGCTCACCGAGGGTTCTCTTTCCCAAGGTTTCCAATTGTTATGGTTTGGATCTGGAGTGTCTTCCAAAAGCCTCATATGTTTGGATGTGGTGGAATCCCTATGGAGCTGTGTGCTGTTGGGAGGTGGGGCCTGGCTGGAAGGGGTGGAACACGGAGGCTTAACTTAGATGGGGTGATCACTGGGACAGGGATGGCTCAGGTTTCCACAGTTCCTACCTCCCTCCCTCCCTCCCTTGGCTTCCTGTTTGCAATGCCACAAGGAGTTGCTTCCACCTCTGCCTCTGCCATATTTCCACTGTTGCCAGCTGCCCACAAATGGACTGTGACCTTCTGTGAGATAAGGTCAATCTTTCCTCCATAAAGTTATGGATGTGAGATATTGTGTCCCAGCAACAAGAAAGTAAGACCAATCTTGATGCTTTTTCATTATTACTTAAGTTCCATGGAAAATCTCATCCAACTTAACACATCAGCTATCATCTGGGTACCAGGGATGGAAAGCTTTATTATCAACCTTGAACTCTTTCTTGTGCTTCGGATTACATTTCCCATTCTGTCCTGGACATTTCCACTTGAGTGACCTGTAGGAATCTCAAATATCTTAACCAAATTCATCATCCGCTCACTGACATCTGCCCTTTTAGCTCTACTTCCCATTAGAAAAGAATCTCACATCATGGGCATGTTCTCTCTCTTAATCTCAATTTTGATGATATTGTTGTCACCTATTAGCTTACACCAAAATTTTGAACCATCAATTTTCTATTTTAATTTTAATTGGCCACTAAGTCCCACCATTTTTTAAGTATCACCACCAGAACCTATCTACTGCTTTAATCGAAGCTTCCACCAGTATCATGTAGACCAGCAGCTTGATGCACTGTCTTTCATCAGGTAGTTATCTAAGTTTAACAGGTATATTATTTTGTTATAATAGAAAACTCAGTAGCAGTGGGGCAGTTGGGATACTGAGCCTCTCCAGGTACTCAGTTTCTTGGTTACACTAGTCACAGCAACAGGTCAAGTCATTCTTGTCCTGTCACTCTGTGAGGCTCTGGCCCAGTAGCCTCTACTTTTCTTTGATTTGCTCTGAGTCAGGGGTACCAGAAGTAAGACTCAAGGTTTGTTCAACATGAAGAGAGAAATGTCTGAGAAGCATAGCCCCCCAGTTTTGTAAGTGTATGGTTTTCTTCTTAAGAAAATTTCCATCCTGGATGAATCTAGAGAGCCTCGTGTTGAGCAAAATAGCAAGACAAACTCAGAAAGACAATCTATTGCACGTTCTACCTAAAATGTGCTACCTAAAGATGATGACAAGAATGTAGAGAAAGGACCATTATTAGATGACAGGTAGGAAGGGTGGAGGAGAAAGAGGGGCTAAGGGAGCAGGCAGTAAAGGGCCTGAGTGGGATCAATAGGCACTGAATACACTGAGCTCTTCCCCTCCCCAACTATAAAGAATTAACACAAGAGAGGAAGGTGGTATGCATGGGAGACAATTTAAGTACGTTACGTGCATGTACTAACCTGCCGAAATGAAACCCATCATTCTGTAGAAGCAATATGTGCTAATAAAAGGGTAGAAGAAAAATAAAAGTTCCAATCCTGGGGAACTCGGTTTCTTCCTCATCCTTCTCCTGCCACTTGGTAGGTACTCTAGTGATTGTCAATGTAAGAATGAGGGAATTGGGGCACAAAGAGATTAAGTCATTTGTGTAAGGCATAAAACCAACAAGGAAAAGAGCCTAAAATTTCAAAATATTCCTAGAGATAAAAAATTTGCTGTTTGTCTAAGTTACTCTATTATTAAGGGAAAAAAGAATAAAAATCCAATTTGCGCATATCATATCTGCTCAATGATCTCATTTTCTCTTCTTTCTAATGAAGGCGTTTATCTCCAAATCTTTTTAAATGTGTGCTCCCAAACAGCACTGTAACGTACACCTGCACTCTAAAATAAACATCTATATATGCATGCTATGCAGACACACATATTACTATATTATTGTAAATTATAAAATACACAAAACCCAACATGTACAAAATATGAAATTAAAAATTATCATCAAAAGTTCTAATATTTTTTTCTGTGTCCCAAAGTAGTGCTTTCTAGACAATGTACTTTGATGTAGTGGGAAGCAACATACCTAATGGAAAAAATGTTTACCTACATACTATAGGAATACTGATCCATGATCAGTGTTGTCCAGAACTGCTTTTCTGGTGTCAGTTTACATATCACATTCCTCAAGAACTTCGTTAAAGACAAGTATTTGCAGTTTGGAGATGGCTAGTCCTAGTAAGGAATGATTACCCCAAATTCTAATCTGAGCACTGTGCCATTGGAACCACTGGAAAGGTTGACTGTGAGCTCAATAATGGATGAAGGAAGAAGAATTGGATTAAAAGAAGACAAGAGTTCTAATTTATTTGACCTCTGCCTCAAGGAGCTATAAGCCTTAGGCAAAACATTTAACAGGACTAGCTCCTTTAATTGAATTTCTTTTGCAGTTATGAATGCCATTGATATCTTTCTAGCACTGTGAAATGACCAGGGCAGACAGTATTATCTGAATTTTATAAATGAGTGAAGGCTTAAAGAGAATATGGAACTGGGCTTCCTTATGGCACTTTTGACACACACATCCTTAAACTCTTTGGATTTCACTTCTTTAAACTAAATTTCATATTTTAGGACAGCTTAACAGAAAAATGGGGAAGATAAATTAGGAAGGCTCCACTCGTTTCTCCTTATTTGTTAATTTGCTAGTTGGTTTTAATAAGAAACTACCCCAGGCTAGGTGCCTGAAACATCAGAGATTTCTTTTCTGACAACCTTAGAGACTGAAGTCCAAGACCAAGGTGGAATAAGGGTTGATTTCTTTGGAAGCCTCTCTCTTTGACGGGTAGACGGCCTCCTTCTCACTGGGTCCTAACACGGTTGTCTGAGGGTCTTTTGTTCATATCTGATTCTCCTCTTATCAGGAAACCCATCATACTGGATTACAGCATACTCTAATAACTGCATTTTAACTTAATAATCTTGTTAGTTCTAGTATCTTTTTCTCAGTTTTGAGGATTGAACCTACAACTTTGGGCCTGCTAGGCATGTGATCCACTGAGCTACCCTCCTAGTCTTTTAGTTACCTCTTTAAAGCCCCAATTTCCAAGTGGATACAAATTTCTAAGGTAGTAGAAGATAGCAATACATATATTTTGGGGGAAAACAACTCAGCCCACTACATCTTATTATTAACACATTAGTGTAGTACATTTTTTACACCGTCTACATGCCAATACTGATACATATTATTCACTTTAGTAGTGCGCATTTTAATTAGTTTTCTTTAATTTTTATTTAATGCCTTTTTCTCTGTTCCAAACTGTCATCAAGGACGCGACATTCCAGATGGAATATTTGTGTATTCCCCAAATATTTTTGTTGAAGTACTAAGTCCAATGGGATGGCGTTTGAAGAAGGGGTCTTTCCGAATTATTTAAGCTTCCATGAGGTCATGATGGAAGGAACCCCATAAAGCTATTAGTGTCACAAGAAAGGAAGACAGAGCAGAGCTGAACTCCCCATCCTGTGAGGTCACAATGAGAAGGCATAAGTCTACAAGCTAGGAAGTGAACCAGGTGTGCTGGCACCTTGACTTTGGATTTTCTAGGCTTCAGGACAATAAGGCATAATTGTCTGTTGCTCAAAGCACCCAGGCCATGGCAGCCTCACTACACTGAAAACAGTATCTCCCATATCTCCCTAAGCTCCTCCGAACTCTGGCCATCTCGGATTTATTGTAGTTGGTGA
The DNA here is from genome assembly GCA_004027205.1 of Ctenodactylus gundi. Taxonomy (NCBI): domain Eukaryota; kingdom Metazoa; phylum Chordata; class Mammalia; order Rodentia; family Ctenodactylidae; genus Ctenodactylus; species Ctenodactylus gundi. Next base: position 13,891 of record PVKB01005770.1, read on the forward strand.
CACTGCTCAAGTGTTACAGAAAATTTTTATCAGTTGGGATGTATATGATGCTTTTCACATATTAGGCTTTAGGGAGAAAGAGTACAGGGATAAAATGCCGCTCTTCGTACATCATGTCAAGTTTACACCCTATCAGCCTGACTTATTCTACTGACGTTCACCTTGATCACCTGGCTGAAGGATGACTTCTTAAGTTTCTCTACTTCTTCCCATGAAGTTATTCTCCCCACCCCACAACTCCTTTCCATACTCTACTCTTTGGAAGGAAGTCATTACCTGCAGCCCACTCTCAAGAAGTGGGAAATTATGGGGCTTCCCATTTATTATCTGTGAAACAGGTCTGGATTAGCTGATACCTTAGTTATATTCAGGCTGTCCCCCCTTGCAATCAGTGAGAAGGACTGTCCCAATTAAAACTAAAGTCTGTATTCACAGAACAGAGAGGAGGAAAACTTAGGTTCAAACCTAAAGTTTTAAGGTTTTTAACACTCTTAATAGAAGAACTAAAAAAAAAAACACCCCTATATTTATAGCAACGTAATTGTCTTCTTCCTTGCTCTGGTAATATTGGTCAGCCTTAGACAGACTACTTAAGCCCTGTATTCAGACTCAGTTCCAAAAGCCTGCAGGGGTGGGGAGGGGGAAGGCATCTGTCTACCCTTCCCCTTGGTGGTCTTGTTAATCATAAAGCACTGTGAATCTGAGCAGCACAATAATTGTGTTGATTGCTAATTAGCTACATCTTACCAAAACAAGCAACAGACCATTTTCAACAACAAAAACATATTTTCCAGAAGTGTTAACCTTTAGTAAAAACTCTCTGTAATTCACGTTTCGTATTCCAGTGTATCACACAGGCCCTTACATTCCACTCACCTGAGTATGTAATGAAAAGCAAAACAAATGAACGTTGAACTAGAAATAAGGTCTTGAAACTTTACCATAGGTGAATTAGTCACAAAATGTGAACAGTTGCTGCTTTTTTTCAAATTTATTTCCTGGTTTCCTGCATCAGCTTTAAACCTTCCTTCATTAAGAAATCCCTGCATGAATAAAATTTTTAAAATTCAAAAAGAATTTTTTAATCTGAAAGCTCCAATTATTCTGAGAATAAAGAACATTTTTCTTTTTAAACATTCAAAACAGTCATTTGTTCTTTAAAAGAATTTCATTTTTAAATGATTATAAATGTACATCTGAACACAACATGCAGTAATGCACCCATGTATACAAAATTGTGTTTTGTCCATAAACAATACTCAAACAGGACAAATAATTCTCTTGTTTATAAACTAATTAAAATTTAAGCTCATACTAAGCATGATTATATGGACAAAATACATTTTTGAAAGGAGATTCTTACATGTTAAGTCAGAGAATATGGTAAGCATGATTACCATTTTCCAAAGTCTCTGATTTCATAAGTAATGTCAATGTAATTGTGCTTTTCCATCCTCATAATTGGGGAGAAAGGGAACAAAGAATTCATTCCAGGAAGCTTTCTCTTATCTGATGAAGATTCTAGGATCTCCAATTGGCAAAATTTTTTTTCATCTAGTTTGTGGCACACATTTATTCATATGCTGACTATGCTGTCCATATTCATCATAGGTTTTTATGGAATTTAAAAAATACATAAAGATGCATACACAGTGAACTATAAAAAATACTCATGTGTCCACCTCCAAGAAAATTTAACCATTGTGCTTAAAAACAAAAATTACAGCTTTTTTTTTCTTTTTCCATTTCCATTCACTGCTTTCTTGTTGAGGTCTCAGTTTGCTCCAGTTTACGAGTGCCTTTCTCTGTGTTGTCGTTTGCACATATGCCCACATCCGTAGCGACGCTGGGACTGCATATGTACCATAACCTTCTATTGAAATGGTGGTATATTTTATGTTTTATCAACACTTACTGGACTCCATATTGAAGCCAAGAGACATTAACATAGATGCCGATAGGTAGTCTAACTTATATAACTTCATAATATTTTACCATACATTTAAATACATCAGAATGTATTGACTGTTTTCTTACTGTTGGACTTTAAAATGGTTCTCAAAGTTAACTCTTACAAAGGAGTTTTCTTGTATATATGCTTGTATTTTAACTTGTGCTACTTATTTGGGAGCAATATTCTTAGAATAGGATTTGTTAGTTTGTAAGATACTGTTCACTTTAACTTAGTCAGATAGTGTCTAGTTCCTCTTTAGAGGTAATTATAGAACAAGTCTCAGGAGCAGAAAACGAAAAGTCTTTATTCCTAATATCATCACTACATCATCAACTATTTAAAATATTTATAAATTGGATAAGTATTGTTCTCACTTTCATTTTCCTGATTATTGAGATTATTTTTCATATTTGTTGGTCATTTTAACTTCTTTTTCTACAAATGGTTTATTTTCTTACGGTTTTCTTTGCTTCAGAGTTCTTTGTATATCCTAGTACCTAAGGTTTTAATATAGGATTAATTAAACATCTTTTCTCTGTTACTTGCTTTTCAATTTAATTTTAAAGGTGTGTATTGGCTAAGAGGTACTATTTAAGTTATTTAACTTTATATACAGTTTTATATTATATAGAAAAATTTACATTTGGGAGACATAAACGTATATGATTTTCTTTAATGTCTGTCAAATTCAATGATTTGTCAATTAAGATCTTGCCTTTCTTCCATTATTTTTAACTGTCTTGTTCTTATTTTTCTGAGACTTTTAAAAATCACACTTTCTAAGTAAATTTTGCTGGTGCATATGAAACTTACTGATGACTGTATGCTAATCTTGTTCATGCAACAACTTTGCTGACCTCTTTTGGTTTTCTGTAAAGAAAAAATATACATATATATATATGAGCTGGGATTGGAGTGTGAGTGATTTGTGAGCCAGCAAATGAGGGAAGAGCACCCACCCGGATGTGGGAGACCCAACTGGAACTTGAATGGTACAAAAGGAGGGAAGAAGGAAGATTGTTAAGCTCCTTCCTCTGGGAAAGCTCCCACCTTCACAATTGTCCACGGACACCAACTTGCTACAGGCCACAGATCTTCATCATAGATTTGCTCCAGTCTCAACTTGAACCTGTCTGCCCCTTGCTGATCTTCAGTCACTAATCTTCAATCTCCAATCTTCGGCATTGTTCTTCGAACAACCAAGACCCGCAGCAGACTCCCATGGCTGTCCTGTAGTCCTAGAGGAGAGTTCTACTTCGTGGCTGAGCAGCCATTGGACATTCCAGCTCGCACACGTGCAGGCCACCATCTTGGACTATCTTTACCCTTGGATTTGTAAGCCTTCAGAATAGATCCTTTTTGTCATAACTTCTGTAATTTCTGCCTTTTGAAAGAACCCAAACTAATACAGATTTGAAGTAGAAAAGCTTTATTTTTTTCAAGATTTTCTATTTTTTCCATTTTTTCTAGCCATTTGTTATTTTAATATTCAAAAATTTGAGGCTAACATTATTTGTAGTATTGTTATTTTTTAAATTGTATCATATTTACAGTTGTAGCTTCTATTTCATTACTAATATAACTATGAATTGTGCTTTTGTCTTTTTTATATGTTTTGCCAGATGTTTTTGTACTTTATTAGTTTTTCTTTTCAAGCAACAAGAATTTATAATGATTTATCAAATTTAAAAGTTGTTGAATAGTGCTGATGGCATAAGCAGCTACTTTTTTTTTAGAATAAGAAGTCTTTATTTAGTAACAAAGGATAAAGAAGGATAGAAGGGTAAGAGCACCCCATTTCTAGGAGAGAGTCCCGAGTGGGTTGCCCCTACATTTTTGGATAATAGAGTAGCTTTTAGGAAAAAGTTATTTTTTTTTCTGTGTTTCAATAATGTTAGAAAGCATCTTGAAAATCTAACAAGGTAGCTAGGCCTGTAATTCTAACACTCATGGAGGCAAAGGCAGGAGGATCACAAATGTCAGCCTAGCCCAGGCAACTCTGGGTGACTTAGCAATAACCTGTGTCTAAATAAATAAATAAATTATATATATATATATATATATATATATATATAGAGAGAGAGAGAGAGAGAGAGAGAGAGAGAGAACATGAGAAAATATAACTTAATGTAAAGGCCATGGGCTTAATTTTCCAAAAAATCATCTGGATATTATGAATTAGGTTTTTTTTCTGTTATGTAGCTCCTGCCAGAGAATCTTAACAAGTGTACACAACTGTAGAGATCTATAGATGATTTTCCCCAAAAAATGTTTATATAAAATCTATTAGCTAAGTGATAAACATTGTGATAAACATTGTTAGGACAAAAACATATTTGCTGTGTCCTACAGGAATTTTCAATCCAAAAGGAATATCAATCCACTCTTTATTGTCAGTACCCTCTACTATGAGTCATGGGCTTTACTAGCCAAGTTCTTATGATATTGGGCACTGGTTTCCTAGGAGAGTAAATAACTTGCCAGAACCCACAGTCAGTAAGCATCAAAACTTGTGTCCCATACTCCAAAACTCCTCTTCTACTGGACCACAAATGTTCCCAAGGAGGGACTTTCACTGTGCCCCTTTAGAGTCAAAAGAAACTTTATATAGTGGCCTGGCATCAGCCATATTTACTTGGCATTGCTTGGTTTGGCATATGACACTAGTCTTTAGTGAAAGGGTGTTGATGAGTTTAACTTATGGAGAGAAAGGTGGATAAAAAATGTTTACTAGTCTGTAATTTAGTACTGATGCAGTTATACTCATAAGATGGGTATATCAACTTCATCCTAACTTGAGAAAGGAAGCCAATGCTTCTGGACTGCCTCGCTGACTTGGTTATTTTAGCCTCTAGGCTAATTGGAGAGCTGTCCTCTATCAAGGGTCCCCAGACCTTGTGTGAGTAGCTTATCTTCATTTGATTCATGTCCTGAAGAGAAATGAAAATGATGTCTGGATGGCCTAGAGTCTGTCTTCAAGGAAGTGTTTCTCTTCCAAGAGGAAAACAAATGAGCTGAGCTTATGGCCCTGGCTAGAGAGAGTGGCTGGATATCAACAACCAGTTCATGTCTTCAGTATCCTAGCTGGTTCACATGATGCTGAATAGCAATTTTCCTGTTCGGTGTCAGGATCCAGACTAGTTGTGTGCTTGTGGAAGAGTAAATTAAGATAATACATGTGAAAACGTAGGTAAAGTACTGAAAAATCAACCCTTTCCACTTCTTCCCATCTCTTTGGCACTATCATGGACTTTAACTACAAAGGCCCCTAGGGCTGACAGAACAAGAGCACCAACTAGTAAATACTGTTGTATGTTTTTCAACATAGTCCAGAGTTAACTATTTCACTGAAAAGGAGCAAAATAGCAACCAAATTGTAATTCCCTTTGTCCTAGAATTCCCACACCAAACAAGAGGCAGAAATTGACTTGGAGACCTAGTCAGAGTTTCTGCAGCTATTAGTCGTGATGTTAATGGAGCACAGTCACAAAAACTTGTTTCCTAAATCTTTCTAAAGACTTGGTTCTTCACGTGGATGGTTTTAGCCAATGGTATTGACTGTAAAAACAAAAAGTATGTCTAAAAGAACCTAATTTATGCCATAAGTTTACATTCGTCTTGGATTGACTCGTGCTGAAAGATAAAACTTCATTTGTTCCTAATTTTTTGTTTGGATCCCATTGACTTGAGTGTGACAGATGAATACTTAGACTCTGTTTGTAATAGGAATCCAGAAAGGATCAGGTTCTGAGCGTTAGGATTGTGATCAGAGTTTTGAAAAAAAACTCAAACTCTCTAAGTCATGCGTAATTTTTCAAGGCACAACAATTGGACTTCACAAACAACTGAAATCCTTTGAAATACTTTAAATAAGCATTGAGTTTTCTTAACAACAAGCATCTGCACTCTCTCTAGAAAACTTCACTGAAAAATAGGTCCAAAACCCTAAGGCTAGCAAATAAAGAACTTCACTAGTTGAAGGGGAAAATGATAGAGAATTCCATTTTGTGGTAAACGAAAAGGAGAGGAGGAGAAAGAATTAATAATTTACTATTTCATATTACATTACAGTGTATAGTTTTCAAGACTAGTGAGAGTTTTAGTTTGTTTTATTTAAATATTATTATGTTAGATTGTATGTTTAGAATCTAGCATGAGATCTCACCTCTTTGAAAAACTTTCTAAATTAAATTTTATTTTTGAACTGACAAAATTGTATGTATTTATAGTCTACAACATGTTATTTTAAAATATGTATACATTGTGAGATGGCTATATTGCACTAACTAACCTATGTGTTACCTCACACTACCTCAGAACTCTTTGGAGAACAATTGAAATCTACTTTCTCAGCTATTTTCAAGCATACAATGCATTGCTACTCACTATACCCACTATGTTGTGCATTATTCCTCTTATCTACCTCAAATTTCTTTTTGTTTGTTTGTTTTTTGAGATAGAGTCTCGCTGGGCTGGGCTGGCCTTGAACTCACATCAATCCTCCTGCTTCAGCTCCTGAGTACTGAGATTACAAGTATGCACTACTACACCTAGCTTACATGGCAATCCAAGTCAGGGCCTTGTGCTTGCAAGCCCTTGGCAGAAAAGGCCCTTTCTCCACCTCCTCAACCCAATAACCATCCAGAGCAAATCACTGTGGGAGGGCCCTCTAGTCACTCCATACCACAAGAATCCCTGCCGTCCAAGCTGTCCACCGAGGGCCTTTCCTGGGAGCTCCAGTGCTGAGGATAAAAACCCTAGATATTCCCAGCATGTATTTTGTCAAGGCATTAAATAAACAGCAAGGGGAAGTTTCTACTATAGGGATTCAAAACTTTCCACCTTCCTCTTGTTTTAGGAACTCCTCTTCTCCCTCTTGTACTCAAAGGTCCCCCGCCTTATGCCCTTTCCCTTTGAGATGACAAGTGTGATGCTTTCAGATAGTTATTTTTTTTAGGATTTCATAACAGGTCCATGAGTTTGGTGGACCCATTAACTTTCTTATTTTCACACACATCTAACTGAAATTTCACACTTCTTTTCATGGTGAATGTGGGCAGTAAACAACAGTTGTGTTGGCAACTATGTTGGTAATAGGATTGACAAATATTTTTCTATTCCCTTATTGTCCTAGGTATCTCAAAATATGGCTTACTGCATTGCTTCTTAAATATTGTTTTTAATGGGTTAATTAAAAACCTCATGCACCTAATCATAATTTGTTTTAATACTTTGGTAAATCTATCTTAGTATATTTGATTTCCTTTGTAGTCCTGTGCCTTTTGTTTTATGCAATCAAAAGCATCACTATTTTACCACAGTGTCTTTTAAGTTCCTGGCTTGAACTTACGGGGATAGTTAGTGAGATGAGGAAAAGTGGAGAAAGAGTCGGTTCCAGGCTGGTGTGGATGGACAGAGGCCGTATCAGGAGTTACACTGTGATATAAACAAGCTCAGTTCACCTAGGATTTGTTTTGAGTCACAGAAACTTTGTATCATCTTTAATACAAAGCATTTAACCAAGGCTAGAATTTTGCTGAAGATATGACTAAAATGTCCAACATTAACAATGAAAATCTTAAGACTCAAGGTAACATTTATTTTAAAAGCCATTTAGGAAGAACAGGTAAATACATTCTCTGAAACAGAAGTGATTATCTAAGAGAGCTATTTGTCTTTCTGCCAACTTTATGCCAACTGAAATGACTCAAGAGTATGGTTATTACTTAAAATGAGTAGTCATCACTTTTCAGAAGGAGCATGTGTGATAATTTGGCTCAGTGCACTTAATAGATTAATTATGTAAGACTTCTAACAGTATCTTGAGAGTCAAAACAACTACCTTTATTCTACAGATGCAAACATATATAGAGTACACACACACATGCCTTCCCAGTCTTTTAATCAAGATAAAATGTATGGAATTGCCATTTGGGAAGGTTAGAAATCATCAAATATCAGGTCTTCCTTAGGAGTTTCATGTGACCTCTATTAAAGCTGTAACAGTACCTTGAGTTTTCTGATAAAATTAAAGAGGATATCTGATACTCATGCCCTAAAAACACTCACAACCAATTCAAACTGTATATATATATATACATATATGTAAATACATATTTAACTTTTATTTCCCTTTTGGATAAATGTTAAATCTGAGGGAAGTACAATTCTATTTCTATTTTTTTAATTTTTTGAGGCAGGGTTTCACTCTGATTTCTATTTTTAAAATTTTCTAGAAATGTTGTCAGTTAGATTTGGAAACAATATCAAATGCCCAGTGAGTTTAAGTAAGGGGTTGTATTAGTTTGGGTTCTTTCCAACAACCCGGCGAGTTCCATAATGAGTTCAAACTAGCCTGGACTACAGAGTGAGACTCTATCTCAAAAAAAGTTGAGTTGTACAAAAGAAACCAGACAGAAGAATGGCTTTATTGCAACTACACTTATGTTAATGGACAAAAAAAAAAGAAGAAGAAAAGCAGTTTCTGGTCCTAGACATTAGAATTAGAATGTTGGCTATACTGGGAAGGATTGAGGTTCCTAATTGGAAAGGGCACAAGGAACTTTGCGTGATACTAAAAGTACTTTGCATTTTGATCTAGGTATTGACCACATGAGTATTATGAGTACACATATCTGCATACATATATAACATATAAGTATATTTATAAATACAAAAGCATGTATGAGTATGAATTTCAGATTTGCATATTTTACTGAATGAAAAGTATACTTCCACAAAGAATGAAGGGAAATGGTGTTAATACAAAAAAAAATCCCTACTAATGAAATAAAATCAAATTTAACATTTTCAGCAATCAGGAAAGCTAAGCCAAGAGTTGTGAGTGAGCAATACCCTCCTAGATGTCCTAAACTGAAAACTTTCCTTTAAGTGAAAGCTGCCAAGCTATTACTTGGGCTTCTGAGGGTCAGATTGTAAGAACTTATTCAAACTCAAATAGAAAATTTATTTATCCCAAAATGATGACTTTGAACTGCACCTAGATTCTAAGAGGTCTGTAGATCTGTCTCAGCTATACAGGGTCCTGCATTAGAGATGTCACCTGATATTTTTGTATTACTTGGCAGTTATCCAGCAGCCATACTAAAATCCCACCATCCTACTACAATGAAAGAGAAGAAATCAAAATAGGTAGAAAGTAAACAGGAAATTCAATTTTCTGTCTCTCTTATTACCTTATTCATTTTTGAGACAGGCTCTCACTCTACATCTCTTATTATCTTAAAACTGGATCATTCTTGCTCAGCCCTACAGGTAGGAATGTTCATCATTTAGGAAATGTTGGCAAAACAAATTTATTGGCCTTAAATTTACCTATTCTACCTCATTCTCCTTCAAGATGGAAATGAGTATGAGTAACTAAGTAATTTTCAGGATTTTTAAGGACACTAAATTGCCAGCTTATGCAATGTCCGGTTTCAGATCCACCAAAGAGATGCCTAGTATTTCTGAACATTGCCACCTCTGATTTCAGAAAAAGCAGAGCCTTGCAGACTACCTCATGACCAACTCCCCCCAACATGGAAATGGAAACAGCATCCCTCCCAAGCAAGTGTAATCTTCTCATTGGAGCCAAATTGCCCCACAAGCCATAAGAATTCTGCCAGCACAACAGAAACCAGAACTGACATAATAACCAACCAGATACTGACCCACCTCAGCTAATCCTCAAAAACTGGCCTCATGCTTTTGTGAGGAGGCCAGTCTAAACCCCTGCACCAGAATGTTACTCCAGATGAACCCTCTAGTTACTTTCAAGCCTGAAATTTTTTCTATTGCTCCAAACTTCCTAATTCTGTCTAATAAATTTATCTATGCCTCTCACTGACGTGTCTAGAAATTCTTTTTCCATGACGTGGGTCAAGAACCTACTTGGCAGGTCACGTTGAAGTACTCATCTCCTCTTTAGGGGTTCTCCTCATATTCTATTCAGTGTCACTACAGGAAAAAAAAAAAAAACCAAACCAAACAACCCCAGAAGATATAATAGAGCTGAGATTTAATTTTTTTATTTAAAAATCATCTTTATGCAAATAGTCCCAAGTATTAGACTGCATGCCCTTCTATTACAGATCTGCATCCCTGATTTTACTTACTTCATTATCTTACTACTTGCCATAGATTATTGAAATTGTACAATGGCAACACAAAATCAGTAGAAATTTCTTCTCATCAAAATTAACCATGCATTTATATTTTCTAGTGTGTCGTATAATCTAAAATTTCACTATATATAGGAATTTTTGTGCCAAATTCCTATTTTTCTACTACTATTTTTTACATCTACAGAGATGTGTTCAGTAAACTAGTCATCTCAGTGGAATATTGATTGCTTTATTATCACAGGTGTTTAATAAAAGGAGGCCTTTGAAATGCAGATAACATTGGTATTTAGCAAATAAAATTTAAGAAGGTTTCAAGTAGGATGAAATACTTTTAGGGCAATATAGTAAATACGTTAAAAAATGCAGCGGAGTAGGATTTTTCTCCAGTTAGCAGCTCCTCATGGGCACATCACCAGAAAAAGTAGAAAAACTGTCTGAAAAACTTGGCTAAAAGAAAGAGAAGAGCTCTAGGAATTAAGAGGAAAACACAAGAAAGGCAGAAACCATAGAGAAACTGCAGAATTTGAAGACAATGAGTAGAGGAAAACTCAGCAGTTGAAATACCTTTTCTAGCTTCTTGGGAGTGTCCTGGACATACCACAGACACACATTAAGTCCAGAGAGACAAAAGCCACGAAGCCACAGAGCTAAACAATGAATGTGCAGGCATGGCTTCCAGAAAAAGCTGACAGGTACAGCAAGGACAAGAGCAATGCAGTGTTGCTCCTGAAAAGGACTCCTGCAGATCACCCGGCCAGTGCACACAAGATGAAATCTTGGCAGCACCATATTAGGGAGTGACATAATCAGGAACCATTTTGGAAAGAGCTATTATTTCAGCAGTTTTGGGAATCAGAAGCCAAATACCAGACACACTTCAGAAATTCTGGAAATAGCTTACTCAGTAACCTGGAAGGAGTTGTCACAAGAGACAGTCGTAGAGATGGGAGGGCTAGCTACACACTCCTCACTGAATTGGGCAATGATGAAAATGAGTCATGAAAGGTAGAGTAGCCCTGCCCATTTGTGAGGATTGAGTATCAGTCCTTGAAGAAAAGCTTGATAAAACAGACCATGTACTAAGTGAGACAGTAAAAACAAGAAAACAAGGAAGATGGGTACCACAGAAAAGAGAAACTAAAAGACAACACAAAAAAATAAAAACTCACTCACTAAAATCATAGCAAAAATATTCGCAATCTAGGAAAAGAAATTAATATTGAGGTAAGAGAAACATATAGATCACTAAATAACTTGGACCAGAAAAAAAGCTTCTCATGACACATCATAATCAAAATTCAAGAACTGAAGCATGGAGAACACTAAAAGCAGTAAGAAAAAAACAAAAAGTAACTTACAATGGTAAGCCTATCCAAATAGCTGCAGATTTTCCAACACAAACCTTAAGGGCCAAGAGAGTTTGAAGTGAAACCTTTCAATCTGTAAAAGAAAGTTAATGTCTGCCTAAGCTTCTGTGTCTAACAATATTCAAATCAGTAAAAAAAGAAACTCTATTAAAATTGATTACCAGCATTACAGAAAATTAGACAAAGGCAGATAGACTGGAAGTGCCAAAGTATCTGGTGGAATTATTCCAAACCAAAAGGGAAGAATAGTTAAATAAAAAAGCAAGCAAGCAAGAGAGGAAGGAAAGAAGGAAGGAAGGAAAAAAAGAAGGAAGGATGGAAGGAAGGAAGGAAGGAAGGAAGGAAGGAAGGAGAGAGAGAGAATCAATGCTAAAGCTAGATCCATCAGCACAGGCCTGTAATCCCAGCGCATTGTGAGGCTGAGGCAGGAGGACTGCAAATTCAAACATCACCTGGGTAACTTAACAACTTAGCAAGATTCTGTCTCAAGTAGACAATTAAAAAGGACGTGAAGTTTAGTTTAATCTTCAGTACCAAAAAAATTTTTAAAAGGCAATGACAGGATTCAGTAAATATCTTCCAACATTAACTCTCTCAACGTTAATGGCCTTAATTCCAGTCAAAAAAGCAAAGAGTAGAAGACTAGATCGAAAACAAAACCCAACAATTTGTTGCCTTCAAGAGACACATCTCACCTACAAAGAAATACACAGACTTGAAGTAAAAGGACAGAAACCAATATTCACGCAACTAGAATCTTAAAAACAAGCAGGAGTAGAAATACTACTCTTAGACATAGCAAATATCAAGCCAAAACAGACTGGAAAAGACAAACGTGGAAACTATATACTGGTGAGGGGAACAATTCAACAAGAAGAGTTGACCTTATAAATATATACACCCAATGGTGTTGCATGCCAATTTAATAAAACAAAATCTAATGGATATAAAAGGACAAGTAGACACAAATACAAAGTAGCGGACTTCAATAACCCACTCTCACAAATAAACAGTTCAGGCAAACAGGCAAAAAAATTAACAAAGAAAAATCAGAACTGAACTACACCATGGAGCAAACTGACTTAACTGATGTCTACAGAGCGTCAAACTAACATCAAAAGAATACACTTGTTTTTTCCTGAGCAACACACAGAACTTTTTCCACAGAGATCATACCCAAGGCTATAAGCCATGCTTAAATAAATAGAAAAGAATGTAAATAATTGCATATATACTTTTTGAATGAAACCAGAAATCAACAGCAAAAGAAGCTATACACATAAATGGAAATTAATTAATACACCATTGAGCAAGCAAGAGTTCACAGAAGAAATTAGGAAAGAAAGAAAAAAGTTCCTAGAGTTAGATGACAATGGAAGCACATCATACTAGATTAAGGAACACAATGAAAAAGTACTACAAGGGAAATTTATAGTTATAAAGGCACACATAATAAGAACAGAGCAATTCCAAGTAAATAACTCAATGACGTACATCACATTCCCAGAGAAAGAAGAAAAACCCAAATCCAAGAGCAGTAGAAGGAAAGAAAAGATAAAAACCAGAGCAGAAATTAAATAGAAATGTAAAAAATTACAAAAGATGAGTGAATCAGAGAGTCTTCAAAAAGATAAATAAGATTGATATACCCCTAGCCAATCTCTTCAAAAGAAGGAAATAAAATAAAACTTGCCACATTGCAATTAGAAATGAAAACCTGTGACATCATAATGGACAATGCTGAAACTCAAAGGGTCATAAGAAACTATTTTGAAACATGTATCTCTAATAAATTGGAGAACATAAAAAACATGAATAAATTTCTAGACACATAAGAGATACCAAAACAACCAAAAACTATTAAAAACCTTGAACCTACTAAACAACCAGTAAGGAAGCTGAAGCAGCAATGAAGTCCCCACCAATGAGGAATAGCCAACATCTGATGGGTTCACTGAAAAATTATTCTAAAAATTCAGAGTTCTAATGCCAATACTTCTCAAACTTTTCCATGAAATTGAAAGAGAAGGAACACTGCCAAACTCATTCCTAGATGCCAAACCTGATACCAAACCTGGACAAAGACTTAAAAAACAGAACTATGGGATAATCTTCTTAGTGAATATAGATGCAAAAATTCTTAACAAAATCTTTGCAAACAGAATTCAACAAATTATTAAAAAGATCATACACCATGACCAATTTGGCTTCATCCCAGGGGTGCAAGGATGGTTCAACATACATAAATCAATAAATGTAGACCAAAAAACAGAAGCAAGGACAAAACTCACATGATTATCTCCATAGATGACAGAAAAAGCCTTTAATAAAAACCAACATCCATTCATGATAAAAAAAATTCTGACAAAACAGATATAGAAAGACCTTACGTCAAGCTGATGAAAGCCATTTATGATAAATCCACTGCAAACATCAAAATAAGTGGAGAAAAACTGAAAGCATTTTCCCTATAGTCAGGAACAAGACTGGGTGTTCATTCTCACCATTCATATTTAATATAGTACTCAGTCTTAGGAAGAACATTCAGGTGAGAGAAAGAGGATAATTATAGGAAAGGAGGAATTCAAACCATCTTTATTCGCAGATAACATGATTCTTTACGTAGAAGATACCTTCCTTATTTACTTTTCATCACTGTGACTCAATACCCAACATCCACAACTTAGCAAGGAAAGATTTATTGTAGCTTACATTTTCAGAAGGTCAGTCTATTCACAGGTGGGCAGCTGGAAAATGGTGGATGCACATGGCAGGGGTGAAGCAGGAACAGAGCCAGAGCTCCAACAGCAGAGATCCTCACAATATGGTGGTACAGAGAGAGACTAGGGGAAAGGGTGGAACCAGCCCATGCCCCTCCAGGTCAAGTCCAAGCATCCATCCCTTCCAGCCAGGTCCCACCTCCCAAACCTACACAGTATCTGTAGGAACACGAGGCTTTTGGGGCATACTCTAGATCCAAACCATAACATTCCACACCTGACCCCCAAAAGACTCATGGCCCTCTCCTTATAAGAAATGTATTTAGTCCCTTTTCAAAAATTGCCAAAGTCTCAATAGTTCCAGCACTATTAAAAAGTCAAAGCTCAAAGTCTCCTCTGAGATGCAAGGCAAACTCAGCTGTGAGCTCCTATTAAGGCCAAAGAGGTATGCATTTCCAACATAAAATGGCACAGGGTAAACATTTCCATTCCAAAATGGGAAAATAAAAGGCAATAGGACCAAAACAATTCCTAAACCCAGCAGGTCAAGGGTTAAATCCTATAGTCCAAGTCCAGTACCTGGCAATTCCAAAGGGCTTGGGTGGCCCAAGCCCACTAGCGTCACAGCTGGCTGCAACCTCGTCTCTCCCCTTTGGGTTCGATCCACTCACAGCCTGCAGCTTTTCTCGGCAGATACTCCATGCTCCTGGCTTCCCCAGATTCCTGGGTTCTCCACTGCACACTGCATGTTTAGCTTCTCCTTCACGACTTCACACACCGCCCTCCTAGGAGCACACTGCCTGGCCTCGCAGGCCTTCCTCTGAAATCTGGGTGGAAGCCTTGCTGAACCCACAATTCTAACACTTTGCAAGCCTGTAAAAAGTGTGGACCACGTGGATGTCGCCAAGGTCTGCCGCGGGCTTCAGCAGTTACCTAGGCCCCTTGGACAAATGCTGTAGAAGTCTCCCAGTTCATAGATGATTGAACTCCAGACCACTGAAATTTAAAAGACACTTTTCTTTTGGCCCTGGGTACACTTCTCAGAGCAAAGTCTTTTTCCTCTCCAAGCTTGAGCTGGTGAAGGGTGAGATCCTGTTGACTTTGGAAATGCCTCCCAGGCATCTGTCCTAGCTCTCTGATGGTGCTTTTTTTTTTTTTTAAGGCTAATTTCTTTAACTTCCCTGTGCACTTTGGCTCCAGCACTGCAGACCACTTTGGCCTGGCACTGCAAACTTTCTATATGACTTCTCTCTGCCATTTTATCCTGTCTCTCAGCATAGAGCTGGCTAAAAGCCAAAAAGAGCAGACATGTAACAGTTTGAACATCAGTCTGCTTTGAGATTTCCTCCACCAGAGTAAGCAGTCCACTGCCCCTAATCTCATTTTCAGGCAAAGTCTCTGGACAAGGGAAAAATGCCAACAAACTTTTTGCCAGAGCATAGCACATGTGGTTTTTAGGTCACTTGCTGATACAGTCCTCCTTCCCATCTGAAACTTCTGGAGCCTGGCCTTTCCAATCCACACTTCTATCAGCATTCTGGTCTTCTGAGCTCTGACCAGAATCTCCCCTCAAGCTTGGCTCATAGCACTCCAAGGCTTCTTCAGCTGGCATCCTTAAACCTTTCCAAATTCTTCCTGCAAACCTGTTCAAAAGGCCCCCAAACACATGATCAGGTAAAGTCACAGCAGCATCTCCACTTCTCTGGTACTCATTTCTGTTTTTGTTACATCACTGCTGTGACTAAACAGCCGATATCCACAATTTAGGGAGGAAAGATTTATTGTAGCTTACGGTTTAAGAAGGTGTCAGTCAGTTCACAGGTGGGTGGCTGGGAAATGATGGAAGCACATGGCAGGGCTGGAGTGGGGGTCGGGCGGGAGCCACAGCTGCAGAAGCAGAGATCCTCACAGCACAGTGGTACAGAGAGAGGCCTCTCTCCAGACCAAGCCCCAAGCATCTGCCCCTTCCAGCCAGGCCCCACCCTCCTATCCCTACACAGTATACATAGGAACATGCAGCTTTTGGGGGACACTCTAGATCCAAACCCCAACATTAAGCAAACACTCTACTGGTGAACAAATTCAGCCAAGTGGCAGAATACAAAATCAATATTAAAAAGCAATGGCATTATCATACATCACAAATAAACACATTGGGAATAAAATTGGGGAAGTAATTCCATTAATGATAGCTTCAAAGATAGTTAAATACCTAGGAATCAACCTAACTGAGGAAGTAACGACCTCTACGATGAAAACTGTATACTCTGAAAAAGGAGATTGAAGAGGACATTAAAGAATGAAAAAATTAATCCCCTCTTCTGGGATAGGCAAAACAAATACTGTCAAAATGTCTATACTACCAAGTGTGAAACAGAGACTCAATGCATTCCCCCCTCAAATGCCAACAGCATTCTCTAACTAGGAAAAGCAACACTAATTATTTTTAAGCAAGAAGAAGTTCATTGGGAAAGTAAAGCTCTTGAAATTGAGAAAGTAAAGCTCTCAAGGAGAGATCAAGAGAAAGTTTTTAGTGAGGATGCCCAATGATAAAATTTATATGAAATATATATATAGCTAAAGCTAGCCTGAACAACAAAAGAAAAGCAGAAGGCATCACAATCCTGGCCATTATGCTACATTACAAAGCAATGGTTATTTTTTAAAAAATGGTACTGGCACAAAAATACACAGATGGACTAATGGAACAGAACTGAAAATCCAGAGATAACCCCCAGCACCTTCAGCCATACAGCACACTTGAGCAATGGGGCTGTGAAAACTTGTTCACATGCAGAAATTGATAACCAATGAGTACTTGTTAGTACATCTTTTACTCCATACAGAAGGGAAGTTGAATTAAAATGGATGATAGACCTAGATATTAAAACAGGAACACTCAATCTGGTGCAAGATGAAGACATAGGCGTAGGTAAGAACTTTCTCCACAGAACACCTAGTGCACAAGGGATGACACTAAGAATCAGCAAATGGGATTGTATAAAAATTAAAAAGCCTCTGCACAGCAAAGGAAACAATCAATAGAGTGAAGACATAACCTACAAAATGGGGAAAAATATTTTATCAGCTACTCTTTGGACAAAGAGGTATCTTTGTGATATCTAAATACAAAGAAAAATTAGACTCTCAAAAATAAAAGATCCAATCAAAATGGCTAATTTAAATGAATTGACACTTTTTAGAAGTACAACACGATCAATAAATACATTTTAGAAATTCTTCATTTTCTAGATATTAAAGAAATACAAATCAAAACAACACTGAAATTCCATCTTGCTCCAGGAAAAATAGCCAGGAACAACAAATGCTGACAAGGTTGTAGGTGGACAGGAACACTTCTACATTGTCAGGGGGACTGTAAACTAGTACAACCTCTATGGAAATCTGTATTAAGGTTTCCCAGAAAAACTTTTTGACCCAGCTTCACTTTTTTGTGTATATTTCCAAAGGACTTAAACACATCAAGTTCCAGTCATACACGGACATCTGTTTACAGCAGCACAACTCAAAATAGTTAAATACTGGAAGTAGCTGGGATGTCAAGGATACCTGCTCCGCCATTTTGTTTGTTTATTTTTCTTTTCTTCCTTGATTGGAGGCCTGCTTGGGTTTTTCTCTTGGCTTCTTGGCCAGGAACTTTGCTTTTCTCTTTTGTTTGGTTCAATAAACTGTTGCTTGCATTAAAAAAAGAAAGTAGTTGATAGGCCCATTAACAGATGAATGGATTAAGAAATTGTAGGGTATACATACACCATGGAGTCCTACTCCGTCATAAAAACAGACAAATTTGAGTGATTTGTTGGATGCATCTTGAGACCCACGTGCTTAGAGAAATGAAGCAGACATGGAAGGTTAAATAATGCGTGGTTTGTCTAATACAAGAAACTCAAAGTCCAAATAAGCAAAAGAGAGATTTAAATTAACCAGTAAAGAGCGATGGTAGGAGACAAGGAGATAGATTTTTGTGGAAAGAGAAAGAGGATGTGGGGAAGAGAGGAGATGAGAGGAGGCTAAGAGGACAAGGGAAATTAAAAAAAAAAACATACAGATGCGGAATGTATATGTACCTGTGTCTCACGTGGAATGCAATGTTTATGCATCACAGAAACACACTGATAAAATTTTGGTGACAAATATTCTCAGTCTGTTTGCCAAGAGAGCAAAAGTGAGAATTCTGCCGCACAAATGGGAACTTTTCTGTTTCTGGACCACACAGGCTTAATCTTGGCAAATACCAACCAGCTCATTCTCTTAGTTCACATTCTTCATCCAGCGGAGGCTGTGGTGGGAAATACGCGGCATTTGTTAATTTAAATTCCCCACATGGAGATCTTGTAGTTACGATTCTACAAAGTGTGTGGGGACCACGGCTATGCCACCCCAAAATATCTTTCTTTGGCTTAGTTTTAAGATGGCTATTCACCAAAAAATGCAGGCAAGGGTTAACATGGAAAGCGTGCCCCTTCCCTGGCTTGTTTTCTTAGTACTTGGCTTTGCACCTTTTTTAATTGCTCAGATCTTGTTATTGCCTTATTTTATTTATTCTATTTTATTTTGAGGCAGGATTTTGCTAAGTTACAAAGCTGCCCAAGCTGGCCTCAAACTTATAAGCTTCCTGCCTCAGCCTTCCAGGGTGAGGGGATAAAGGCATGGACCACAGCCCTCCAGCAAGGTTTCCCTAAAGGGAAACAAAATATCCATATCAAAACACAGAGAAGGGCAGGGGGTTTCTCCCTGAGACTCCTCTGGCTTTGCTTAGGAAACCACAGAAAGGACACTGGAGGTCACGCCTAGTCCAGAGAAAAGTCACTATCTAGTACCAGCTACCAGGCGTACCATGCGTTGCTATGGGAGACTTCGTCTCTGCAACAAGGGAATGTTTGCTCACCTCTTACTCCTTAACCCTGGTCACCTCCCTCCAGAAGCCCCAGAATAATCTAGCCCTTCTTTGAATCTTATTCCTTATCCATGGCTCTCTGTCTCTGCCATTAATAAATCTGTATGCTTTTGTTTCCCCTTGTGAAGTCCATTTTATTTTATAAATGAAATTCAACAAGCCTTCAGAGAAAATACAGAATTTAAAGCTTCCCTACACTGTGTAAGAAACGAGACATTGGGATGTTGGTTGAATTTTCACGCTGATAAATTTTCCATGAAATAAGCCAATTGTCATGCAAAATTGCTGTCAAAAATTTTAATAGCACAGATTGTTCTTGCTGGAACATAGAAAAAAATGTTTGCTGTCTTTACTAGTATTAACCAGATTTTCCTCACCTATTTCTACAGCAAAACAAAAAGAAAATAATTAAACTGGAAACTATCCTAAAAAATCTGGAAGCCAATTAGTGATATTTCACATTCAATTTTTTTTTGTTTCTGCATGATATCTTCTAAATGCAGACATCGGAGAAATATTAAATTGTAGTTTAGTGTGGTTCCATTCCAGCTCAAAATCTAAAGAAGTAAAAAGGACATTATTTGGAGGTTTTGAAATTGCAATTCCAGAGACACAGGTTCAGATAGCTCTGAATCAGTGTTCTGAGGAATGGAGGGGGGGTAAAAAAAAAAAGGGAGGGGTGACTATAAGTGCTATTGAATGCTGGGGAGGAACAGTGAATAACAGAAGAGAATATACAAATGAAATGGAGCTCTGTATAGTGGTGCGTGCCTGTAATCCCAGCACTAGGGAGGCTGAAACAGGAGGATGAAGAGTTCAAGGCCAGCCTGGGCCTATCTGAAATAAAACAGTAAAAATAAATGAAAGGGCACCAAAATGAGAATGTCCACAAGACAAGAGTTTGACTACATCTTGATGGTCATCCTGAGCCTTGGGATACAACACAGTTATAGTTCCCATTATGGTACATGCCTGTGACCAAAAAGTGGATGTGCCCAAAGGCCATGCTCCAAGCAGTAGCCATGTTGGCACGTAAACACTTTCCCCTCCATGGCCTCCCAACTTCATTTTCGAAAGCTTATGTAATGTTTTTATTATAAGTTTCCTTTTATTTTCACATCAGCACAGCTGAAAAGAAACATCTGACTTCAAGCCATATCTTCGATGATCATTCTTGGTTAAATAACTAATGGAAAAATGAACTTGACTTGAGTCATAAGCTTACATGTATTCTTGGAATTTTTGGATATTAAAGTTGATTTCTTTAGCTACAAAGAGCACACAGTCTACCTGGGATGTGAAACAATAAGTGAGAACTTTTTTCCCCAGTAAATTAGATATGATACATTCATTACTAAGAATAAATGTTTGTACTATTAGTATGAGGAATGTTTTCTGAGTATTTTTAAATTTTCTTTTAGGAAGAGTAATCATTAATTTCTTATTTCATGTCATCAAATGCAAATTTTAAAAGTTTCTTCAGTACCTAGCATATTTTTATGTAAAAATACTATGGCGCTATTAATTCTTTGAATAATAAAAAATATCTTGAAGCTTTTCTAATATTTTATCTATACAATGTACATGACCTGGACATAGTGGTGCATGCCTATTGAAAGGTTTTGCCGTCGGTGAAGGGAAAGGCCAGGCAGAAACAAAAAGTCTCCCAGGCGAGGTTCACGGACCCCAAGGAAGGGATACGGGAAGTCGCACCCCAGGTGAGGGGTATGGGACATTTATAGGATTTTGGGAAACATATAGGACCACAACGGAAGCTGATTTGGTGGCTTGGCCAGTGGTGCTGGCCTCAGTTAAGTTTCCTATTCCTTGAGTTTTGGTTTCCCAGAAGCTGTTTCTGGCAGGGGGCTTCTTGCCCTGCTAGTTTTTCTCTTCACCTCTCTCCTCGGGCCATCATCTATAATCCTGCCACTCTGGGAGGCTGAGCCAGGAAGATATCTAGTTCAAGCTCAGCTTGGAAAACTTAGCAAGACCATGTCCTAAAATTTAAAAAAAAAGACTGAAGATACTGCTCAGTTCAAAGGTCCTAGGTTCAATTCCCAGTAATGCAAAAGAAAAAAGATTATATCTTTCTTTTTCCTTTTCCACAAACATTCAAAATACATTTTGAAACTTAAATATTCTTGCCAAATAAACACACTCATCTATTTCTTCTCATCTGCTTTTAAAGCAGCAATCACAATATTAAAAGATTCTTTCAATTAAAGTTCAGCTCTCAAAAATAAAGACAAGAGAAAGAATATCCAATTGCTTACCCTTGGAGAAGGGGTGAAGAGAAAAGTAGACTGATGATAAAACACTTGACACACCAATTAGCTCTAGCTTGAGTGAAACCCCTTCACAGCAAAACAACCACAAAATCTTTCTAAAGATTATTGCTCATTTATCTGGGGTCATCTGGAGATCAGCAAAATATGCACATAATGGAATAATGGATTCTCCTCAATTTTCCTCTTATAATTAAAAGACTGAGAAAAATAGAACTTTGTATCTATAAATAAACGTGGTATGTTCATTGTTTAACTAAATAGATGCCATGTCCTTGTCATCAGATGGAATCTAAGAAACTCTCTCTAAAGAGGAGATGAGTCTTCAATTTGGCCCAGGCAGATTCTTGGTATCACAGAAAAATAACTCAGTATGTGTCAATGTGAGGTGTAGGCAGATTGACTAGGTAGAGCTAGAAAGGAAGAGAAAATAGACAAGGGATTTCCAGTTGAAGAGTTAAAGGAGCACAGTTCTACAGGATAAAATCAGACTGGTCCAATAACAAAATAAATGAGTTTTTTTTTTAATCATCAGGGGATGGTTAGGGTCTGACTATTCATTATTTCAGTTCTGGCCTTACAAAATTGCTTTGGAAGAAATATATATATATATTACTGGTCATTTTGGACTATATGCCAAGTTTCATTTGTTTACTGCTGACCAAATCAAAGGAGGCTATTTATTTTGGTAAAGAGGAGAAAGGACTTATTCAAAGCTAGCTCTGAAGAGTTAGGTGGGTCCACTTGCCTCACATCACTATTTCACTATGTAACAGGAATGTTAGTCTTTTATAGCCAGGAACAATGGGGGAAGGAACACATTGAGATAATAGACATGTCCAGGCTTGTTTTATCTCTTTCTGGACTGACGGTGAATGATTTGTGGGCCAGCAAATGATGGAAGAATACCCACCCAGATGTGATAGGCCCAACTGGGAACTTGAACTGTATAAAAGGAAGGAAGAAAGATTATTACATCTTTTTTCTCTGGGGAGAGACTGGACTTGATGAGACTTGGCTTCCTGTTTGTGATGTTATGAGGAGCTGCCTCCACCTCTGCCTCTGCCATGTACTTCCATT
This sequence comes from Ctenodactylus gundi, assembly GCA_004027205.1. NCBI lineage: Eukaryota > Metazoa > Chordata > Mammalia > Rodentia > Ctenodactylidae > Ctenodactylus > Ctenodactylus gundi. The sequence goes on from PVKB01005770.1 coordinate 36,341, forward strand.
GCTGACAGCCACCACTGGGTGAACTGTGACCTTCTGAAACTGTGATCTAAAATAAACTTTTTCTCCTCTAAATTTGTGGACAATAGGTATGGAGTCATAGCAACAAAAGGTCTTTGCTGAGACTTTACCTGACCATGTGGTTTGGAAGCCTTTAAAACTGGTTTGTGGGAGGTATTTGAAAAAGTTTACAGGTGTGGCTGGAGAAGCCTTGGAATGCTATGAACCACGCTTGATGGGAGTTTCCGGTCAGAGCTCAGAAGACCACAATGCTGATAAAAGTGTGGATTTCACTGAGTGAAGAGGGATTGTCTTGGGCTGTGCAGACAATATATAACACAATTAATGTATCCAAGTAACAAACATTCTTAATTTTTAAATACCTTGTATCACTAAAACAAAGTAATGTAAGTTAATAAAAAAGAAAACTTACCCGTCTGCTTAATAGCAATAGACACCTGTGTCATAGCCACACACATGTAAGTAGAACTGAAATACTCTTATCAATACTCAGTGTGTTTTACTTGCCAATTTGCACAAGTCCATGTAATATCTAATATGCACAGGTTTCGGGAATGGTATAATGGCTCAGTGGTTAAAGCACTTGTCAACCAAACACTTAGGAAAGTGCTAAGTACCTGAGTTCAATTCCCCAGCACCACACCAACTGGTCATTCATGCCTGGCAGCCACACATGCCTATAATCCCAGCATTCAGGAACTCAGGAGGCTGAGACAGGAGGGCTTCTGTGAGTCCAAGGCCAGTCTGGGCTCCATAATGTGCTTAGGACCAGCATGGGCTATAGAGTGAGACCTTGTCTCAAAAAAAATACACACACACACACACACACACACACACACACACACACACACACAGTTTCTCTTTGACTGTATGACAGATGTAGCGAGAGGAGTTAGTAATGTTCTGCATTCTGCCATGCTTAGCGCGTCATCGTCACATGTATGGTTCATACTTGAACACCATAGACATGAAAAATATTGCTAAAAATTACAATAATGGTACATTTTTAGGATCTTAGAAAGCTATGTTACTAGCTGTCCTGAGTCACATGTAACCTATGGGCCATGTTTCAATGAGCCTGTTCTAAAAAGTTCACATTCAAGAACTGCACAATTAAGTTACCAAAAAATTACAATATTATAATTTATCTGCCTACATCATTTATATTTTGGGTTTTTCACATAAGTGAAACCATGTAGTATTCAACCTTTCATTTCTGACTTACTTTGCTAAGCACTATGGTCTCTGAAATTGTATAGTCAGTATAGCCTTAAGATTTTTTGCCTTAAGACAGCTCTATAAAACTATCTTTGCTTTTAGGAAACTCAATCTTTTTGGGTGATACTCAACAGGTGTATGCCTTATCCTTTGTTTTCCTTTGATATGGCCCAGTTTTCTATAAAGATTTTCAGTAGAATGACTTGATCTTCTCATATCTTCTCAATCTCAGAATCCTAGATCTGGATTCATAACTTTTGAATCAATCTAATCAAGGGAGTATAAGTGGGAGATCTTTGAGGGAGGACAGATAATACATGGGACCTAAATTTATGAATCATGTTAGGGTGACATTATTGGGCTTCACGTTGCAACACTAGGGATTGGAAGAGCTGAAAACTAAACTTGGGTATTTCCTATCTCTTTTCAGTATGAACATGTAAGTTAATAGGTCTTTTTATCAGCTGATGTGGCCTGCCAAATTTTTGATTAGATAAATTACAAATATATTTCAAGTAGGGTAAAAATGAGTAGTCCAGGAAAACAAAAGCAAAGTCTATTTGAGGTTGCTGAGAAATAATTCTGCACCTAGAAGGGGAATAACAATGTTGGTCAACTAGCCATAAACAAGGTGCTAAGAGATGTTGTGTGATGGCCAATATTTAAAGGGCAAAAACAGACAAGGGGAGATGTTAAGTGTCCTGAGGCACTGTCTTTTTGCTAAGTGACTCGGGACCATGAGCACACAACTTTTCCTGCAAGATTCTATTCAGCTGGGAAACTCAGAGTATGGAACGTGTGGGTGGAGTGGCCTAGGGAAAAGCATGAAGAGGCTTCCTTATTTGTAAAGAAAACCCCAAAGAGTATCCAAAACAGCAAACTGCAGAGAAAGCCACACCTTTAAGAACATAACCCACAAAGATGTCTTATGCTTCTGAGGAAGAATCATTCCGTGTTAGTGAGTTATTTCTAAACCGCACTAGGTAAATGGTAAAAATCAAGGCGATGGTTGAAAAGAACTTTGCTTGGGGAAAAATGTTCTAACACTAAAATATCAGTATCCTTAATGTAATATTAAGATAATATAAATGTGCCTAATTCCTCCCAATATGTAATATATATATATATATATATATATATATATATATATATATATGCATTCCAAATCATTTTTACAGATAAATGCATGTTATGAATTCCAAAGTCCTAATAGACTTAGGAGTATATTATGTGTCCTACAGGTAAAAAATAAAACTGACATTAGGCAAGGCCATGTCAGCTTACTGCTAATTCATAGATGAAGTTTGAAGAGTCATTTTCTACATCTGAATCTCTTTCTCATTGAAATCATGATTTGTGTTTCCTTCTGAGACAGACAGGGCCTTACAAGCTTTATTTACTTTGATTGTTTCTCCTAGAAGCTGATTCTTTATTTGGGCCTACAATTGGCCAATAAAGTAACTGAAAGCAGAACAAAACTTGGCCTTTATCTAGTAAAGCTTCAGTTCAGATTCTTCCAACTCTGCATATAGACATGAGTCATTTTAGTTTATCCAAAAGTGGGCAGAAAAAAATTATTAGTACTAAATTTAGCAAGTCTGGCTCATCTCTGCTTCAAGGCAAAGAATATAAAGAGTAACTAAATTAAATTTGAAGATTCATAAGGTCATCCAGTTACTAGCTTTTGCAATGTTCAGTTTAAGATACCCTTCTTGAAGCAATGCTCAGTAGTTTCCAACCATTATCCTGACCTGATAGTCACCCCAGTCCCAGCAAAGTCCCAGAAGAGAGTCTCACCTGATTGAAGCTGCCATAAACAAAGACATTCATTCCATGAGATCAAAATCACTCCCAATTAAGCAATCCTACAAAATTACAGAATCAACTAACACAAGTATCAAGTATATCATGGCCCACTTCAGCTAGTTCTTAAAAGCTGGCCTTCTGCATTATGGGTGGGCCGATCTGAACCTCTTCATCAGACTGTGCCTTCTCCAGTCACGATTACTCAGGCTGGAGTCTTCATCTTTTATTTTCCAATTAAAAGTCTGTAAATTTGTACTGTGTCTTTAGTTTTAATTTCCATTATAACAAACAGAAGGACTCACGACAGCCAGTGGCAGTTTGTTAGACATTATTATTTTGCTGATGATGTATGATGAATTCTATAAGGGCTGTTGTGCTTCTAATCCTGTGTTCTCAATAATTAAGGTGAGCTACCAGAAAAGACCAATGATGAAAATGCTAATCGTGTCAATGTTATTTTCCTAGGAAGCTCATAGAGACTCATCTGAAAACCATCCCCAGCCGTGCATTTTCAAATCTGCCCAATATTTCCAGAATGTAAGTCAATTTTTTTAAATGTAAAGAGAAATTTGCAACTGTGACATGCTACTTTCTAAACATGTTCTGTGAAGGAAAATACTTATCATATTTACAGAAGTTAAGGATATTTATAATTTAATGTATTTGAAAATTTTATATACATGTTTATCTGATTTTCCTACGCTTCTACTTCCCACTTAATTATGTTTTAAATCTAAAGCAAGCTTAAATTGATTAATTTGTTCTTGTGAAACTTTCTATTTTGGTTTGCTTTGGCTTTTTTTCTCATACAGGGAAATGAACACATGGGCTTCACAATGAGTTCCATCGTGTGTGTGTGTGTGTGTGTGTGTGTGTGCGCACGCGCCAGCCAGCCAGAGTCTCACTAAATTGCCCAGACTGGGCTCCAACTTGTGATCCTCCTGTCTCATTCTGGTAGAATATTGTGACTGCAGTCACACATTATTACATCCTGCTATAGAAGTTAAAATTTAGGATGAAGTTTGAAATAAAAGTATTGGCAATAAGACGAGCATTAATGAGATATACAGGATACCCAAGAATATCTAAAGGCCTCATTGAAGCTTGTGCAGAAACAGTGGTGGATTCTCTGGATTAAGTGGTCTTTATATCTCTTGAGAGCATTTGACACCTTACATTAATCCCATTTACGTGTCTGCATCTCCCACTACTGGGAGTTTCTTGAAGGCAGGGAACAAAGCTGTTTTGCCCATGTTTAGACGAATATTTGACATATAGTAAAAGCTCAATGATACGTGTTGAATGAAATCAAAGACGCATACCATACCTTGAATAAAATACACATACCATACCTTTAATTTAAATTAAAGGTATGGTATGTCTCAAGGGAGGGGGAAAAATCACTAAGATGACTTAATTTTGTCTGGCACAGTGAAAATTATGTTATTCCAGCATAATTATTAATGGAACACAAAAATATTCCAGCTAGGATAATAAAGAATACAGTGTGATATATTCACATCAGTAATCACATAAGATTTATAGGATAGAAAGAAGTTTGTCTAGTTCTAAAAAAGGAATAATATAGCCAAGAATCATTATTTTGATTTCACTGAATAAACGGTTTCTACGTGTCTCCACAATGGAGCTATAAGAGCCACCCAAAGAAACATTTCCTTACATTGGAGAAACTGGGGCTTCAGCTCGATGACGTGGGCTGAACGACGCTCTAAAACCCTGGCAAAGCTTATGTTTCTCACCTAAGAAACTCACTAGAAATTTTGGAACAATGGCTGCAATACAAACTTAGGGAATCAAACTGGCAACCTTCAAAATGAGTCTTCCCTTCTGAGTGGCTCATCGCACACAAATCACCAAAGAAGCTTTTGAAAAGTATAAAGGCCTAATCCATTTTTCATAAACACTGATTTAATTATCCTGGACCAGGTCTTGAACATCTGTGCATTTTAAAAGCTCCCCAGGTAGTTAGTTCAATTGTCTGTGGAGGGTTAGGAAACTCTGCTACAGTTAAGGCTGGACACTATCTGTTACACATTAATTCTGTCGAATGTCATAGAAATGTCTCTCAACAGAAAATAACCATCCAGGTTGTTCGCACTAGTCATTCTCACTACAAAGATAGAATTTGAGTAAAGTATCTGACACATATTTTTCCTCCCCTATTCTTAACAAACTCCGCTTAGGAGTTTCTCTTCTCTCTTCTTTTAGCTCTGAGCTGTTCTGTGTTTATAAAATGCAAGAAAAATCTGCCTTATTCAACATCAAGTAGATAGTTCTTGAGAGAATATGTAGTTACTGCCCTATCGATGGTTTTTCTGGATATCTGTGGTATTCTCTTTTTCCTCTTTGAAAATTAGTATCTAAATATATGAATACTTAGGTGTGCTATTAAAATGTTTCTTATTCATTCTAAAGGGCTTTTCTAATGCTTTCCTTCTTTTTTACGTTTGACTAATGCATCTGTTCATTTATTCATTCCACACATATTTATTCAGAGTCTATGGCATATCAAAGCACTCAAGATTAACTGAGCAAAAGCACATAGATTCTCCGTTGTAGAAAACTCAGTCTAATGAGAAAACATACACGAAATACTATCTAAACATTAGGAGATACACATTGTTAAATGTGTGACAGGAGACTTCATGGTACTAGGAAGGTATACTCTGCAAGTTTTAAGCATATCAGAAAGTTGAGAGAAAATTTCTAAAGAGATTGACAGGTGGAACCCTATGAGGAACAGAACATAAAATATTGGGAAAGTTCAGGTGTGATGGGATTGGGAAAAAATTGTGGTTAATTTTAACACAGTTGAAAAGAATGCATGCAGGCTGTGCAAGTTGCATGATCTGGGAAGCCCTTGGCAAAGAAGTGTTGTCAAAAATAATGTTTAGAGTTCACAACCCTACTAACTTTCTGCTGTGCTTTCTATTTTTGTGATGCTCAGCTACTTATCTATAGACACAACTCTGCAGCGGCTGGAATCACATTCCTTCTACAATTTGAGTAAAATGACTCACATGTAAGTACCACAAAAAAGTACAAGAAAGATCCAAGCCACAGACTTTTCACCGATAATCCTGAGGCTCCCGGTTGCAGGGAGTGCCGATTTCCAGACTAGATGTCAAAATTTCCATTTATGACTAAACTCTCATCTTGCCACTCTCAGTTTTTAAGTTAATCCCTCCTCATTACTCTTCATTCCCATGGTTGGAAGTTAAAGATGGTACTTGAATCCTGTTTTGAAGCTATTACTCATCCTATTACTACTGTGTCAGCAGATTGATTGGGGTGAATTCTAGTTAATAATTATATACGGAATACTTGCTCAAGATTTTGCCACAGTGACACTTTGTCTCTTAACTAGGAAAGAAAATAATTATTAGGGAGAATAAACAGGAGGGAAGGTAATAATTGTATCTATAAAATTGGTCAAAGTTGGACTCAAATACAGACTTCTCACTAATCTTGACAAGTTATGTAATCTTTATTAGCCTCATATATACCTTTTAAATGATCCTATTAATAGAAAATGTCCAAATATAGAAAATTTATAGAAATAGAGAACAGACCAGTGGTTTCTAGACAGAAGTGAGAGAATGAAAATTAACTGTAAATGGAGATATAGTTACTTTTATCATTGAAACCTTGATTGTGATGCTGGTTGCTTAGTTCTATAAATCTACTAAAAATTATTGCATGCAACTCTCTTTCAACAAAAATGTCTTAAAATTATAGGGGACAGATTTTAAGTCTTATGGTTAGTAGCATCAACAGCTGCATGCAAATTCCTTTAGGAATCAAGCCTCGGAACCTTAACACTACGGGTCGTCTCAGGTTCTCATATGCTTTTCCTACAAGCATCGAGTGTATTTAAGGTCTTTTAGCCTACCTGTTGAATGTATTTAACTTTACCAGTTAAGCCTGTTACCAACAGTTGCTTATTTCAGTAACATTAACTGGAAATTCTTGGTCAGCATACATAATAATGATATTGCATGATATCACAACATACATGCTAAAGAATCTTAAATTACTGACACTGCAAAATAAACCTAAGTGATGTTAACATCCACATCGGAAATGTAATTTACAGAACCTCCCACCTCCTCTTGCAATGCTTGCATCCATCCTTGTGATTCACTTAACCTCACAGCCCAGCGCCCCCTGTCTTGGCCAGGACACGCGCTATTGCTGATAACAAAGACACCCGTCCTCAACTCCTAACCAAACCAATGTAGACATTTTTCTTTCCTAAATGAATCTAAAAGAAAAAAATTTAAACCTTTTCAAGCTATAATTGAGAGAAAAGTAGTTCACAAATTCCTATATACTGAGGCCAGGTCGGTGAAGCCAGAGGCCTGCGCAGCCATTGTGTGCCTGTGAGGAGCCACAGGTACTTGGACATGGGCAGGACTAATTGCTGAAAACTTTTCCACAGACCATATAAACGAATATTCTTCTCATGAACATGTGTTAAAACTGATTTAAGTTGGTTTATCTTTGATCAAAACCAGAAATGGATGCACTGTGTCAGTTTTGTTTCTTTTAACTTTTACAGAGAAATTCGGAATACCAGAAGCTTAACTTACATAGCCCCTGATGCCTTAAAAGAGCTCCCCCTCCTAAAGTTCCTGTACGTATCAACTCTTTTTTTTAATCTCATTTCTTTTTTTCCTTTTTTCTTTCTTTCTTTTTTTAAAAAATAATCTTACTGCTGTTATCTACTAAGTATCTCTAGCATGATGCAGTTCAAGATCATTTTAATGACATACAGCTTGTATAAAATCACTTTGTAACTTACTTCCTACCCCTTCCCATAGGACAAGATACTAGATGAAATGGTTCACATATTTAAAACTTGTCTTAAAAGTTGGTACATTGTGTTGAAGACCAGAGAGGTGCTTCAAGAGACTTGAGGAAAATGTCGTTACTGATACATAGTCTTTGTTCTAGCATCACATAACAAAATCAACACAAACCCTATGAACCAGTAGGTCAATTTTGCTTGGAAATAGGCACTGTAACAATATTAGAGTGTCTGATACACAGAAAAAAGTTGCAAAGTTTATAGTTTAATCTCTTGAGAGTGGGGGAGAAAAATAGAAGGGACAATATTCACTGCTTTGCATTGGCAATTATGTTCTGTAGGAACCTGTGGGAAACAGGAATCACATTTTTGATTTTTGTTCTTTGTTGAGTCTAGTAGTCAAAAATACATATATATTCCACGGTTGTAAGTATATGGCCTTGGGTACTCTAGATGGCAACCGGAAGAATCTTCCTTTATGTTGATAGGCACTATAAAATTAGAAAGCAAAACAATACGAAGAAAATAACCCAGGGGCTGGAGGAATAGCTCAATGGTTAAAATGCTTGCTTAGCAAGCTCGAGGCCCTGAGTTTGATTTCTCAACACCACATAAAACCAGGCATGATGGCACATGCCTGTAATCCCAGCACTTAGGAGGCTGAGGCAGGAGGATCCCTGTGAGTTCAAGGCCAGCCTGGACTACCGAGGGAAATCCTGTCTTGAAAGAAAGAAAGAAAGAAAGAAAGAAAGAAAGAAAGAAAGAAAGAAAGAAAGGTAGAAAGAAAGAAGAAAATAAAAATCCACCTTTTAGAGTTTAATCCCCAAGATTATTAATGATTACTGCAATATTAATTTTCAGTTCACTAGAATTCTATTTGGACCTTTTAAATGAAGCTGCATACCCACAAGCATTTTATGATACAAATCTATAATAAAGAGGAATACAAGTTATTCAAGAAAAGAAGGGAGTGGAGAGAAAGTGAAATGCTAATGAATGGAGTATGGCGACACATGCAGGGAGTCACAGAGCCACAGGGCTCTTTTGGAGAAGGTAAAACAGTCCCAAATTGAAGAGGCAGTTGTGGGAGATGCCAGGAGAACAGAAGAGGTTGCTGATGTAATTGAAATAGTACCTGGAGAACCGTGAAGATTTAAGGGATGAGGCAATCATTCTTATGGACTTTGAGTTCCAAAACCAATCAATAATCAATCAGGTAATTAGACAAGTCATTAAGAAAGAGAAAGATTTGTTAAGGGGTTTAAAGAGTAGAGAGATGATGATGCAAGATTCTTCAATCTGGCATTTCCAGATTTTTATTATATGGTTCCTACTTGACATGTTAGCTCCTTTTCCCCTCCTGGTCTTCTACATGAACCTGTACTGACATGGAACTAGTTGATTTACTGTACATCAGAGGTACCAAATGGAATATCAATTCTTTGCTATCTGGAATGTCTCATTTGATCATTTGAGGCCTGTGGCTCTTGCCCCTCTTCAAAGCGTTCCTTTCTAGAAGGAATCGAGTTTGAATTTGTCTTTGACAGTACACGAGTTAAATTGTTAAATTGGTTATTTATTTTTCTACTTGAAAGCCTCCTGTAAAGATCAATGGTGGAAGGGCTGGAGGAATAGCATAGCACTAGCCTAGCAAACGTAAGGCCCTGGATTTGATTCCCCAGCACCACATAAGCCAGGCACAGTGGTGCACATCTGTAATCCCAGGACTTGGGTGGCTGAGGCAGGAGGACTGTCATGAGTTTGAGGTCTGCCTAGGCTATACGGTGAGTTCAGGACCAGCCTGGACTGCAAAAAGAGATCTTGTCTCAAAAAAAAATTATAGATGGCATCTAGATCTCATCTCATGCCATGCCAAGCCTCCAAAGGACATTTCTGCTTCCACTAGCTACATTCTGGTATCTATAACTAATGCTAAATCTGAAATGCATTAAGAATCTAAGAGTTTTCATGTTCACGCTGCTTAATGCACAATTTTTAATCTGGACTTTTTTTTTTAGATGACAGTTTTTTTGAAGGGGAAGATAATTGTATTTGGAAATTTCCTTCCTTTTCTGGACATTTTTTAATGGTACAACTGCAGCAGTATTCCCAGATCACAGCAGTAAAACACACACACCCTAAAATTTGAAATAGGAAACTTGACTTGGAATTGGGTGCTCGTGTGTTCCTTTTCCTTCTTTATCTTCTACTCCTCAAAACACACACATAACATGTTCCAACTAAAATAGGGAAATCAGAAAGAGAAAGAGGGACAGAGAGACAGACAGAAAAAAAGAAAGCTGAACTCTGTTTCTCAGGACACCCTGGGTTCAAGCACTTTCCAGAGAAATCTAGATAAAACAGATGTATCAGCACGGGTGGGCTGAACTAAATTATTGTGCTTCGAGAGAGCATCACCTCATGCCAGCGATAGAACTTGTCTACAGTCACCCAGATAGTCCATGGAGTTAGAATTTGACTCTAGACTGATTTTACAACCCTGTTTTTATCAAGTACATTGTCCTATTCTATTTCCTATGTATTAATTTTCTTATCTAAAATTTTCCCTCGTTCTTCTCTTTTCATGTAATTTAGTGGTATTTTCAACACTGGACTTAGAATATTCCCTGGCCTGACCAAAATTTACTCCACAGATGTATTCTTTATACTGTAAGTACACATTCAATGCAATATTTGATGTCACTGACAAGAACTATAGTGCAGCCATGGGGGTTGGCCAAAAACAAGTAAAGCAATTGCTTCAGGAAGGAAACAGTGGCCAGTTGCTATGTAGATGGATGAAACAATGCAAGACTGGTAAAGGGCCATTGGGTTTAGTACAGTGGGTTTCTAGTGGTTGTGAAGAGACAAATTCCAGTGAAAAGGTAGGATTTGAGAAAGTTGGAATGCAGTGCCATGCCAAACCTCAAGAGAGATTTAGAGGAAAAATATTAGGAAGAATGATGATAAACAAATTCTTTTAAGGGCTTTAACTCTTAAAACAAAGCAAAAGATGTCTCCTTGGTTAGAGGACACCAGAAAGAAAGATTTAGCTTGTTTTATTTTTAAATGGGAGAAAATACAGAATGTTTACTGATGGAAATAACCGAGTATAGGGAAAACTGAATGATTGCAATGAAACTTTATCTTTCAGAGTTTTTAATAACTTTTCAAGTGGTTCTTCATGCATCACATTTGCTTCACATACCCACCTTAGATGGCATAAAAAAGTTATTATTTTGGGGGAGATGAAGAAACTGGAAGAATAAAAAACTTAAATGAATTTGTCTGAGAAAATGAATTTGTCTGTTTCTTATGGAACAGTCAGAAGTCACACTGAAACTACCTCCTGTGACTTTTGATTACTGGCCTCGTGTTCTTGTCCAAAACCTATGACACAGATCACCTGTTTTGCCTAATTGTATAAGGCTATATGCAGGGAGAATTACTTGGGTTGAGTTTACACTACTGAGTCAGCAAAATGTGAAATAATAAAACCCCAAATTCTTGGATTTTTTCCTAGAAAAAGAATGATCATGCTTCTTTGCTTCAGAACATCTCAGTTAAAGATACAAGCTATCTCCCAGGAACATTTGCCTGGCAGAATTTCACAAGGAAGAAGATGTTTTAGAAACAATCATGAAATGAAACCCAGTCTAGTGGTCGTTGATAAAGTGTTGCAGATTCAGGATGTCTGTGAAATCTTCCTTTGAAGTGAGGACTCTGTAGGGCCTCCCTCACACCCACAGATGGGTCACTTATTGAATACTTGGAGCCGAGTTGACAGGCATCTTGGGCAACTCTCACCATCTCCCTGGCCTCTGATCCACAAGAGGTTGAAAGGGGCCAATGAAAACTTAAGGACAAACAGGACTAAAGTGGATTGTGTCGGGTTTTTAAAAGTGCATATGTACAACTGGAACTCATTTCCAGGGGGAAAAAAAGTGTTTATCCATCAAGTGTTTTTGTTTCCTCTTTTACAGTGAAATTACCGACAACCCTTACATGACTTCAGTCCCTGTAAATGCTTTTCAGGGGCTCTGCAACGAAACCTTGACACTGTGAGTAATTTCAGTAGCAATAACTAAGCTTTGTTTGAGGGCACTGTCCAATTTTTCCAGGCTATTCACAAGCCATACTATCTTATACTACATACTCTAGTCTGGAAAGGGTATCATCTCATTAAAAAAAGAGCATTGTCTTGTGGTTTAGTACTCTGTTTAGATACAGGTTTAGATAAAAAGACAGAATATTGCTTTATAGAAGTGGTTGGCACATTTTTTTTCTGTGGGGCTTTACATATTATATGGCCTCTGTAGCAACTGCACAACTTGCCATTATAAGGCAAATGCAACCACACATATATAGAAACTAATGAATATGTCAGTGTCTTGATAAAATTTGACTTGCAGAAGCAGATGGTAGAACAAATTTGGCCTGCAATCTCACAGTGTAATATTCAGTATTCAATTATTGTCATTCTGCAAAGGAAGCTAATTTATTGACCTCCCAAGGGTCCTGATTAGAGAATGATGTCACCAAAGGCTTTTCCTACTCTGGATTCACACTTGGACTCATCAGTCCCAAATTCTTACTAAGTTCTTGAAAGAGGATATTGAATAGAAAGCAAAGTGTCCCTATACATCCTTATTTTTCCAGAACTGCTCTGTAGCTGTTCAAAAGTGGATACTTTACCAGGGATAATCCTAAATGTTATAATGGGAAAGATCAAGTAGAGGTATATAAAAGATAAGTTGGTATAAAATTTCTCTCATTGTATGAGCCACATGGTAGATTTGAAGCTACTTTTGCAGTTCTATTTTCAGTATTAACACCCATATCCAAGCTTTATGCCTGGATTGTCATCCAAGTTGCCTGTCTCTGGTCCCACTGTAGTCTAGGGCTTTATCAGATGAAATTCTGATTCAATAACTCAGCTCCACAGCGAAACCAACACAAACCTCCACACGAATTTCATAAGGGGCTACTTTCTAACCTATGAGCTATTTCAATTGCTGGGAACTGAAGCATTTTGACTGACCCTGCTCTTCATAGCATGGAGAAAATGCTCTTGAAAAAAAAAAAAAGATTTCCTTCTCAATCACCATTTCTTTTGACAACATAGAAAAGACCCACATTCTTAGCCTACTCAGCCTCAGACCCCAAGGCCACTTACCTCCTCTGGAAGGGTTTCCTTCATGACATTTAATACCTATTCCAAGTAAACTCCCCCATGCTCAACTCTACAAAGGATTACCTTCCCCTTTTAATATCTTTTTCTTAAGGATCTCAAGCAGCCTAGCAGCTCCATGGGCCATATTATAAACATATAAAGGACATTTACAGAAATGCATATATAACCTGAAGAAGATCATGAACATCTCATGCTATTCCCATCTCCACGTTCAGGAAAATGAATTCTCTCACCGTGAACTCATGTGACAGCATGAGCTGCCCATGATCTTTTCAGACTATATCTGCACTTCTGTAAATGGCCTTTCTTTAAAATTCATACTTGAAGAATATAAACATGAAAGGAAACAGGTCTAACAGCAGAGTTTGTGCCTACATTTCATAGAACCAGGGTTTCAATCAAAATTTGTGAGCCTTTTTTTTTTCTTTGCTGTTTTCCTTTCCCAAGGTCATTTGTCTGTGACATTTATTTCAGAAATTAACTTTGTAAAAGAACATTGTTAATCTCTGCATTGTTCAACACAGTTTGAGGAAACAAAAACACATGATTTTTACACATTTGGTTAAAGATAAAAAAGCTCTAGTTCATAAAAAAAATAAATTGACTCACCCATTAGCACTTTTTCAGCTTCTAGGCCTGTGTTCCTGTCCCTGTTACATACGCTGCAGTCCTCACCCAGCTATTTTAATAGCTGGAAATAAACTATGTAATTATTTAAAATAAACACATAAACAACAGCAGAACCATGAGACTATTTTTTAGTTTCCTACAGTTACACAGGATAAATCTAAATCTTAGAATATTGCTTTTACGTGGTCAGCTCACAAGCATTGTTCAATGCATTAGATATATGATAATCTGACTTTTCTAGCAACGTTCTGATTACTCATCATATTTTAGAAACAAAAAAAACTGAAGGTAAATAAGTTGCCTTAGTTACTTTTTTCTCATTGGGACCCAATACTTGACATGTACCACTTAAGAAAAGAAAGGTGTACTGTAGCTCACAGTTTCAGAAGGTCTCAGTCCATTCATGAGAAGCCAACAATGGTGGAGGCACATGGTGGAGGTCTAGCTCTAGAAAAGCTGTTCAAAGCATGGAAACAGGAAGCTGAGGGAGGGAGGGAGGGCGGAGTTAGTATATATTCTTCCAGGTCAAGCCCCAGTGATTCACCCCTAGTTAAGCCTCAGTTATTTATTTCAGGTATGGTTTTGGCAAATTAACTCCCTGTCTTAGTAGCTCCACTGAGACATGGAGGTGATGACATCTCAGACTGGTCCTCTGGAATCAATATATGAATTAATTAGTTGAAGTAATGTAGAAACAAGTCAAAACATTAAAATTTTCAAAAAAAAAGACATGCTCTACTTTCTGAGATTCATCAGAAAAATTTCACTTAATTCATTAAGTATTTAAGCTATGAAAAACTCAAGGGATAAATAAAATACAAGAGATATAAATGGAAATGTTTTGATATAAAAATAGAAATTTTATGCATCCAGTTTTTCAAATATTAATAAACTACAGATATGCCTTCACTATAGACACAACTGACCACTACCTTAGACCCTGTTTTCTCGGTGTTTATGGACATTTTAAAAAATCCTTTGGCGGCTGTTTTTCAGAGCAAATCTGCTTCTGAGGAAAAAGGCTCACTTACTAGCAACTAAGTCTGGTGAATAGTTGTTCAAACTGAGAAATATTATAGTAAGTCCAAACTAAGGTGTAACATTTTCTTGGGGGTAAGGGTGCATACATTACACTTGTGAAACTTTATGTGCACTTCTGACACCAAAGAAGTGAAGCCTGACTATTCAAAAGGGGGGGGGGGGTGGTCCTGATCCACCTTTCACCAGTCATTGATTTTGTTTTCTCTCTATTTGTTGTAGGAAACTATACAACAATGGCTTTACTTCAATCCAAGGACATGCTTTCAATGGGACAAAGCTGGATGCTGTGTAAGCAGTCATGGACCCCCCACAAGGGTACAACCAGAAGGACCATCTAGGGGGGTCACAATTCTACTGACAAATAGTTTCTATCAGAGCATCTCTCAGTCCCAAAGTTAGTGATCAAGACATAGAAATCCTAGTAAAGAAGCTGACAAATGCCAAGTGCCAACTCACATTGGCACCAGTTCTAACTCTCAAGTCTTTTATCCTCAACAGAACAAAGGATGATAGTATCATCTTCAGCGGTCTGGGGTCTGGTGGAAGAGTCTGTGTGTGTGTGTGTGTGTGTGTGTGTGTGTGTGTGTGTGTGTGTTTAGGTGAAGTAGACGAAATAAAAGGAAAGGGTACTCTTTATGCCAGAGTTGTTCAAAATTAAAGTTTCCGTTTAGTCCATTTTGACATGTTTTGGGGAAAGATGTCAGTTAATATCTAATTCACTCAGAAATAGCTGAAAAATGTCTAATCTTTCCTTTTGTAAGAACAAATAATGGCCCAACCAGCTGAAACAACAAACAATACACTGTGTATGATTTATTTTCTAACACTTCTTGAGTATTTAACAATTATCTCTTTCTTCAATTCTTGTTTTATTTAATTGCTCTTTTTTATAATGTCTTTTCGTGTTTGTAATTCTTTTGTCCTTTCCTTTGAATAATTCATGCGTAGTTATTTTCTATCTCAGAAATGACGATGGCAAAATCTGAAGGCCTTATGATTATAAATCTGTTGTGTAGTAGGGAGCTTTACTGGAAAAAAAGACTCCGGCAATTTTGTTAAAATCCAGATTCTGACCCAATACATCTGGAGTGGGTTGAATGGAATTCTGAATTCTTAACAAACTCCAGATGATGTTGATGAGGCTGGCCTGTGGACCACTCTTTAAGAAGTGAGGGTGTGGTAACTACATTTCGGTGGCCCTGGATGGGAAATAATTCCTGTGTAGATCAGGCGGCTTCAGCTGGCATTCTGGTTTCAGAGTTAGGTAGTAGGTTCTGGAGTGGTTCCATTTTTAAAGTTTTGAAGTCATACTTAAACAAGCACCTTTGGGTTCTTTTTGAAATGGTGGTTCACACTTTACTGGGCTTTTGCACTTCCTGAGGAATTAGAATATCTTTCTGTCAATTGTCTGAGTGAGATGGAGGGTATCACCATCTGTATTTTTTCCTTTACGTATTACAGATGACATTTTAAAAGAGTCTGCAGGATAGCCTGAATCCTCATTCATCAACTTTATCTACAGAATTACAAAGACTACACTTCTATCTTAACTTTATTGTACCAATTAATGACACACAATATTTCCTTTACTTCCTACTGTATCTGTTGAATGTCTAAAATATGCCAGGTACTGGATGATTCACTGACAATACAAAGATAAAAAATAGCAATGTACTCACTGGTCACATTAAATAGAATGTTCTTGTAGAATCAACTCAAGGGAACCAATGCCAAGGATTAAAATATATTAGGAAGAAAGGTAAACCCCACTCAAAATATGCATCTCAAAGAATAACCAAATCCTAAGTATCCAAAAATACTGGCTTCCTTGCTTAGAGATATCAGTGAGATTTTCTCTGGATTTATCTCATGGTTGTTTTAATTATTAACACTTGATTCTAATGTATATGACTCTCACCAAAATATTTTTCTCTTTGGCTGAACTGCTTACAGGAAGCCATGTCCCTTAGGGAAATGGTCACCCTAGTCCAAATTGTCTACTAAGGAGGATTGTAATCTCTTAAAATAAAACAGTTTATAGATACTTAGGTTTAAAAAAAACAGTTTGTAGATACTTAGGTTTCAGAAGACAGACTATCATGGTGTTACTGTGGTTGGGATCTGGAATCTCCCCCCAACAGTGTGGATGTTAGGGATTATCTATGAAACTATGCACTGTTGGGAGATTGCGGCCTGGTCTGGAGATGTGGATTGTAGGCATGTGGATTGGATTACAGGCATGTGGACTGGGCTTAAACTTGGAAGGGGTGGAACACTGAGGCTGGATCTAGAAGGAACAGATCACTGGGACAGGACCTGAAAGGATACAGGCTTCTCCCTCCCTCCCTTCCTTCCTTCCTTTTGGGACTTGGCTTGACTTGATTTCACTTCCTGTTTGCAAAGTCACTAGGAGCAGCTTCTGCCTCTGCCATGTGCTTCCACTGTTGCCAGCCACTCCTGAATGGACTGGGACTTTCTGAAACTGAGTTAAAATAAACTTTTTCTCCTTTATGTTGTGGATATCTGGTATTTAGTCACAGACACAAAAAAGTAACTAAAATGATGTCAAAGGGGAGAGGTTAGTATTAAGACAATAGAGAATTGTATTAACAAAGACAAAAATGGAAGTAATGATGAAACTTTCCATCAGGGAGACCAAATTAAGAATATGGCTCTTGAATTAAGTGTATCCAGCTGACTCTTGCTTAAACCAAAACTGCTTTCCCTGAATAATGGAAGAGTAAAATTATCTAATTACCTAAATCTTAAACCTTGGATAGAAAGTAATTCATCTCTCAAAATTTAACAAGCAAGAAATGTTAAAGCCCCAAATAATGAGATCTACTTCCAATAATTTGCTTCTTTATCTTTGCCATATTTAGACATTACAAAATAGGATTTTCAAACACTCTTATTTAACTCTTAAGGACAGTGGTTTAGAGTATAAGACACAGAATTTTAAGGTTAAAGAGCTTTGATTCCAATATTGGCCACAAATTAGAATCACCTGAGGAATTTTGAAAGCACTTGCCTTAGCTAATTTCTCATTGCCGAGACAGAAGACCCAACATGTGCAACATTAGGAAGGAATGATTTGTTTTAGCTCACAATTTCAGAAGATCACAGTCCTTTCATTAGTGGCAGCTGGAAAAATGGTGGAGCCATATGTCAGGGCTGGAGCCAGAGCCAGAGCTCCTCATGACATGGCAGAACAGAACCAATCTGGGAGGAAGGGCAGAGAAACCCTAGCACCTGCCCCTTCCAGCCAGGCCCCACCTCCCAACAGTACCCAGTATCCACTGGTACATGAGGCTTTTGGGGGACACTCCAGATCCAAGCCACAACATTCCACCCCTGGCCACCAAAGGCTCATATTTACCTCCTTGTCCAAAATGCATTTAGTCCTTCTCTAAGAATTACCAAAGTTTTCACAATTCTAGTACTGCTAAAAAATGTTCAAGTCCAACGTCTCCTCTGAGAATCAAAAGCAAACTTCCAGCTATAATCTCCTACAGAAACCAGAGTTAAGCACTCCCAAAGTACCATGAAACAGGGTAAATGTTCCTATTCCAAAAGGAAGAAATAGGATAAAAAGCAATTGGACCAAAATAAGTTCTAATTCCAGCAGAGCAAGGGTTAAATCCTGTGCCTCCAGGTCCAGCATTCACGGTGAACTCTAGCCAGCAGCAAGATGTAACCCTCACGTGGTTTGGGAGGTCCCACATCTACAGCACTGCCACAGCCTGCAACCTTCCTCAGAGAAGGATCCATACTCCTGGCTTTTCCAAATTTTCAGGGTCACCATTGAATCTTAGGCTTCTCCTTGACGATTCATACACTATCCTCCCAGGAGCACAATGTCTGGCCTCCCAGGCCTTCCTCTGAAATCTGGGTGGGAACCTCTGTAACCCCTACAACTTTGCAAGCCTGTAAAACCAGGACTGCATGAATGTCTGCTACCGGCCTGACCCCCTTGGGTAAACACCGTAGAGGTCTTTGAGTTTTTAGATAGCTGCACTCCAGGTGGCGCACTTTGGCACTGCAAGATGTTCTGGGGTGCACTTCTCAGAGCAAAGTCATTTGCCTCTCCATCTTTATGTTGGTAAAGGGTGGGGTCTTGTTAACTTTTGAGATGCCCTCAGGGCATCTTCTTGTCCTGATTTTAAGTATTTGGCTTTTTATTTTTTCCCCATTTTTATTGATATGTATAAATGCAATACACAAGGTTTATATGGATCTTGAGTATTTTTTATGTTACTCTGTTTACATTCCCTGTACAACTGCACCCCAATGCAGCCACTTTCAGTTTAACAAAGCAGTAAACCTTATATATCATTTTTCTTTGCCATTTTTTCCTGCCTTTTGTCATATAGTTGGCTAATAACCGCAAATACTAACCAGGTGACAGCCTGAACATTGAGCTGCCTCGAGATTTGCTCCACCAGATTAAGTAGTCCATTGCCCTTAATCTCAGTTTCAGGTAAAGTCTCTGGACAAGGGCAAAATGCCAACAAACTTTCAACCAGAACATAGCATACATGGTTTTTAGATCACTTGCCTATATAGTTCTTCCTATCTGAAACTTCTTGAGCCTGGCCTTTCCAATCCACACTTCTGTCATCATTCTTATCTTCTGAGCTCTAACAGAATTTTCCATCAAGCTCAGCTCAGAGCACTCCAAGGTTTTTCCAGCCAACGTCCTCAAACCTTTCCAAACTCTTTCTGCAAACTATTTCCAAAGCCTCCCAAACCACGGGTCAGGTAAAGTCACAGCAATGATCCCATTTCTCTGGTACTGATTTCTGTCTTAGTTACCTTCTTATTGTTGGGACAGAATACCCAGCATTTACAACTGGAGGGAGAAAAGATTTATTTTAGCTCACAGTTCCAAAAAAAAAAATCTTAGTCCATTCACAGGTGAGTAGCTGGAAAAATGGCAGAACCATATAGGAGGGCTTGAGTAAAAGGCAGCGCTCAAGGCATGGCAAAACAAATGCACATCTAGGAGGAAGGACAGAGCTACCCTTCCAGTCAAACCTCAAAAATCAGCCCCTTCTAGCCAAGCCCCACCTCTCACCAGAATACAGTATCCATAGGTACATGAAGCTTCTGGAAGACACTCCAGACCCAAACCACAACAGCACTGCTGCATAGATTTTGCCACAAAATGTTCTAGATGTATCCAGGGCAATGGGGATTTAAAAGTCTCATCTAGTGAGCCCAACCTGGAGCCAAAGTCAAAAACTACTGCTGTGGAATGTATTATCAATTTTCTTGCCCAATTCGCACACTTTGCATATTGTATTACTTTGGGTCCTTTCAAAGGCAGAATTTACAGATTTTATAACAAAAAGGATCTATTAGGAAGACTTACAAATCCTAGGATAGAGATAGTCCAAGATGGCTGTTCAGCCGTGAGGTAGAGCTCCCGTCTGAGACTGCAGGACAGCTGATGTGATGAGAATCAGCTGCAGGTCTTGGTTGTTGGAAGAGCAATGGCTAAGACCGGAGCCTGGAAATCAGTGACTGAAGAGCAGCAACGGGCAGACAGGCACAAGTCGAGACCAGAGTGAATCTGTGCTGAAGATCTATCGGCAGCATGTAGCAGGTCAGTGTCCGTAGACAATTGTGAAGGCGAGAGCTTCCCAGAGGAAGAAGCTGTAACAATTTTCCTTCTTCCTTCCTTTTATACTGTCGCAGTTCCAGTTGGCCCTCCCACATCCAGGTGGATGCTCTTCCCTAATTGGCCAGCCCACAAGTCACTCACACTCTTATCAAGGCTGGTTTTCAATTCCCAGTCTAGGTGTGGTTCCCAAACACTTATCCAGGTATGATTCCTAATTCCCTCAAATTGACATAATCTCTTCAACAATCACACATATGAAGAAAATAAAGCTCATAAAGGACATTTTTTAAAAATATAACTTGAAATTTGACAGCGCAGTCTAGGAGCTAAGCCAAAGCTGGAACATCTGCATCCATTGGCTCAGGACTACTTTCCCTGGCCTTTGCTGGGATTCCAAATTGCTGACTTACCAGCCACCACCAAAGCATGAACATTCAACTTCTCCAGCCACTGCTGCTTGTTTGTTAGTCCTGAAAAATATTTAGCCTTGTTAGCTCAGTCCTGAAAGGCATAAAATACACAGGTTAAAGGATCTGACACCTAGAAAGAAATGATATCATGTGAGAGAAAGGCTTCAACTCAAAATTCAGAGCACAGTCAGGAGAAGTTTCAGACAACAGACACACCAACAGACAGTATCAGTGGTCAGTGAGAATTTGACTTTACCAGTGCAGCAAGACCACTCTCTCAGAGAGCTTCCAAATGAAATCTGGGCGAGGAAAACTTGATGACAGGTACAGAATGATCAATGTTACCAAATATAAATAATTGAGGTTGAAGGCAGGCCTATATATAGGCTATCTATGCCTGAAAATATCTGATTCCTAGTCAGGATTGGCTTCCTAGTCATGTTTAGAGAAAGCTGCGAAGACTCTGCTGATCTCCGTGTAGGCCCAGTAGCCCATTATAAATTAGCTACAGAATATCAAAAGACTTCACAGACATTTTCCATTGAAAAGAGAAAAACAAACAAGGGAAAAATAATTTATGTTCCTGCTTCTCCCCAGCCTCTGTGATAAAAGAATAGGTAGGGGAATGGGGAGGAGCATTTCCCAAAAGATGTTCTCTAAATTCTCTTCTCATAGTAAGTTTGAGTGTCACTTCAAGAAAAAAAAGTCAACTCATTATCTTCTAAAGCTGAACAAAGTATATAAAGGTTTTTAAATAAATTAATCTGAACTCTGTGTCGTAGAGAGAGCTACAGTGTACAGAGCCTCCCACGTAACTTTTGGTTCAGTGGCATCACTTCTGGCGTGTAGTTCCACAAAATTCTTTTTGGGAAATACTACTTCTGGGAGTGGGAAGGGGCAGTGTTTTTTTCCTACTCTCAGTTTCAATGCAGAATGTTTTGCTTCCTGTCACCAAAATGTGAATATATTTCTTTCCATCAGCAACCATTTTCTGTACTAGATACCAACTGAATATTCTATTAATTTAACTCGAATGAGATGCGAGGAGGCAGGGAGATAGATTTGTGGAAAGGGAGAGGGGATGAGGGAAGGATGTGATGGCAAGAAAGAGAGAGGGGAAGAGAATGTGAGATAGATGCTCTATGTGTGTGCAAAAATTTCTCAAGTTTAATGTAACTGTTGTATATCACAAAGATTGGACCATATTAATTTTTAAATGAGGAAAAACAATTCAGTTCTATCACTGTCCATCTAAACATAGCATCAAATCTCACAAGTTAAAAGTGCTCCGTTCCACAAACTGTCCTCACTTCAAATGCCATTTGCAAGCCCAGATTGTGACCTGTGGTTCTGCCCATCTAGCTAGACATTAGGCTTTCCAGCCCTCTTTTCAATTAATGCAAAAACAACTCACATGAATCAAGGAAACACTTTGTGCACATTAAGGAAATTTAAAGGACCACTCAGAAGAAGATGTGTGGGACAAAACACGGGAAAAGAGGTTCAGAGCTTCCGTATCCTTTCTGAGCATTCCACTCTAGAGGACCCTTCGTGCATTCAGCTAACTGGAAACTTAAACTCCACCCATTTGGACTTCCATGGAGAACTCATTACATAGACATGATTGGCTACATTACTGGCCATTGGTAATCAACTCAAAGTTCAACAACTCCTTCTGCTTCAGAGGTTGGGGGGAGGGGTCAAGTGGAGAGAGCTAAAAGTCCTTTTAATAATGGTCTGGTCTTTCTTATGACTGGTCCCCATCCTGAATTCAGTCACCAGTCAAATCATTAACATGGAAAAGACACTCTTACCACTTAAGAGATCCTAAGGGTTTTAGGAGCTGTGTGCCATCAAACAGGAATAGAGACCATTGATGTGCTACTGAAAAAGGATCCTTTTATCTAACACCTTGGGAGGCTAATAAATTTACCAAGATTTGTTCAAGTTTTTATAGTGGCAGCCTGCAGAGAGAAGTCCCACTACTATAGCAAAGGCTCATATTGTCTGGTGATCTCCTGAAATTAAATCTATGACAAGAGACTATGAGGAAAGACTTTCTTCTCAGATTACATCATTAGCTCTGTAAAGAAACTGATAAATTGACAACAGGTTACAATTCACTGATGCTTTCATATGTAATCTTTATTAGCCACTGTAACTATCCCTTGAAACAGGAAAGAAATCTATGTACCATTTTCTACATACTTCCCTGACATTCTTATGTTAAGGTTATTTGTACTATTCTTACAATTAAGAATTGCTTCTCAGTTAAGAATCTTTGTTTCTTAATTTTTAAAAGCCTAGATTGGGGTTCAGCAAACTTTTTGAAAATGGTCTGGAGAGTAAATATTTTGGGCTTTGTGGACTGTATAATCTTGGGTTCACCTACTCAACTCTGCTATTGGAATGTAAAAGCAAAAGTAACCAAGACAGAAACAAATGTGGCTGTGACTCAATAAAACTTTATTAACAAAACTAATAAAAGGCAGAGTTGGACTGGCGGGTCAGAGTTAGCAAATCCTCTTATTTAGATGAAGATATTCAATGAGGGAAACAAATTGTCTAGTGAAATGTGCATCTGTTTCTTTCCATGTTCTGGTAAAAGTTAAAGAGTGAGACGAGTCGAAGATAAGTATCTGAGTCCTTGGGCTCTAGCTCGGTGCTCAGCCATTTGCCCAACATGTGCACAGCCTTAGGTTCAATCACTACTAGCATCATTAAAAAAGTATCTAGATGAAAACATTTCAGGCTAGAAAATTCAGATCCAATTATAATAGAAAACAAAGATCTCTTTTTCAATCAGTATTCTTAATCCAACTGGGAAGTCTGCTTCTGTTATAAAACACTGTCCCATCAAATCGTTTTTCTACCCTAAGTTTCTGATCTCTGGTGGATGGGAACCTATTTACTTCCTAGCTTAGATTCAACCACATCCATAAAAGGAATCACATAAATCAACGTGTAATTAAGCTGATTGTCACCATAAGAACCCCTGCAGCTGAATAAAGGCAAGGTTTGAGTAGTAGGTAAAGGAAATGGAGGTCAGGTTTCCATAGCAATAACGGCATTATCATTTTGTGTTTTGAGCATGGGGCTGCTGCTTCTTGTCTCAATGCATGTTGGGATTTCAAACTAAAGTAAACTAATCCATTGTATATAATTATCCTAACAGGGTTCAAGGATTACACATAGTATATTAACAATTTGGTAATTTCTCCAGTAGTATGTTCATATAACTGCACGTCCTACCAGGCATGGTTGTGCACACTTGGAATCTCACCTACTCAAAAGGCTGTGGCAGGAGGACTACAAAGACAAAGCCAGTTTAGGCAACTTGGTGAGAACCTGTCACAAAATAAAAATTTAAAAAGGGCCGGGGATTTAGCTCAGTGGTACAGCCCTTTACAAGCATGCATGAGGCCCTAGTTTCAATCCCCAGCACACCAAATGTAAACATGAAATATATGTAGGTTTTAATTTAATTTGGATGTGTTATCCAAAACAGCAATAATTCTCCATCATCTACCTCATGCCGATTTGCTGAAATTAGCAGGTTTGACCTCATTTACACCCATACTTTAGTGTAGCTAAGTTATACTATTACAGCCAAGTTGAACAAGTTCCACGCTGCGTATAAGCATGAATGCCTCCGCAGCAATTGAGTAATTAGCTAGTTTGGGAAAACCATGGCAGATGTGTAAAAACACCCTGTCCTGTGATTTTGTATGGAGCCAAACACATTGTCATCACTCAAATGTGAAATTGATAATATGAGCATCCTTGCTCAACAGAAGTTGAACTGCACCCAGTCGCAACTTAAGTCACATGTTCATTCTTGGGAACCACTTCTCCAGCCTCTTCCTGTCCACAGCCTAGAGTGTTCCTTCTTACAATATGCCTGAATCTCAGATTGTATTTTTTACGTCTAACTGTAGTGACTAGCTACTATCTAACAGTAAGCATTCAGGCAGGAAATAAATATATACATATATACCATGTTGCTGTACTAAGAACCAAGAAAGACACTAATCATTATGAACAAAGATGTCAACACAAATAAACATGCTAATCAGCACCACACATTAGCTAATTAGACATAAATCACCACAACTTGGAGAACTCAGAAAAAAAATGGTGACAGAGTAGATCATGGGATTAAACACAGTTTTTTTCTCACGGGGTAAGTATTTGAGCAGCTTACAGCGTGTGCTCCGAGGTTGGTCTTTTCTCTGTCTACTGAAGTCATGAGCACTTTCTCACCCGTTACTGTTTACAGGTGTCCTGAGTTCTGCAACCAAAAAGATTTCCATACAGCAATCCAGGTTCTCTTCAGGCTCATGTGATAGCTGGGCAGGGGACCCCTAAAATTTTCTGACCAATCAGAGGCATGGGGCGAGTGCTATTCCAGACAGAAGTGGTCTCATGTGAGTGTCACATCACATAATCAGGTGCCAACCCAAGTGCACCCTCAAGGGACTGTGGAGATACAGGCTGAAATTCCAGCTTTGAACTGAAATATATCCTTAAACTCCTGAGAGAGCAAAGCTCAGCAGCAACAGTGGATTTCCTTGCTACAGTATCATTTTCCTTTCTTTGACATTAATCAGTTCCTTTTTTTTTTGAGACAAGGTCTCACTATGCAGCCCAGGCTAGTCCTGAACTCATTATGGAGCCCAGGCTTGCCTTGGTTTCACAGCAGTCCTCCTGGCTCACCATCCCGAGTGCTGGGATTACAGGCGTCTGCTACCACGCCTGGTTTATGTGGTGCTGGGGAATCGAACTCTGGTACTTAATGCCTAATATAGCATTTGCTAAGCAATGGGCTTTAACCACTAAGGCATTCCTCCAGCCCCTGGTCAGTTCCTTCTTAACAGGGATTGTTGGAGACCACATCTATCTTTAAGTCTCCCAGCAATTGAACTTTCATTTATTCAACCAGAAAATCTTTATTGGATGGCCATGTGCCAAGAGCGAGTCCAACAGAGTCTGTACACACACACACATACCCACATATGCACACATACTGTACGCTTTGAATTTGTCAAATGAATAACTCATTCCTGACCACTTGAATTCTCCTAATTACAATGCTCTTCTCTATTACAAGGTACACAATTTTCAATCAGAGAACTTTTTCAACCCCTGTATGGAAAACCTAACATGTCTTTTCTGGAAAGAACCTCACACTTGAAACAGGTTCTCAGAGAGACCAAAGCTCTCCTAAAGTCACTGAACACATGACTTTTAAAGGAAATATCAGTTCTTTTCACAGTAGCTCCTCCCAGCATTTACATTTATGAATCTTGACTCTCAGGAGATCTTTCCTATTTATTTATTTATTTATTAAGACAGGGTCTCATTCTGCAGCCCAGGCTGGTCCTCCTTTCATTCTTTAGTACAATTTTTCCTATACCACTTCTTTTAAGTTCATGTCTGTTCATCTTCTCCTTGCAAAGGAGAAGTAATCATTATCTAGTATAGGTTTCCATCAAGATTTGATTGATTTGCCCAAGAAGATTCACAGGATATGTGCTCCTGAGGAATGCAGGTAGGTCAGGGTCAAGTTTAACTAGACTGGCATTCCCAGAATATGTTAGGAAATAACAAGGCTGATAGAAGCCCTTTCTCCTTGTGTGTTAAGGCATCTGTGTCTGTATTACCCAACCCTGTCTCCAGATGGGAGGTGGGAAGAGAAATCTGCACCCAACATGCAAAGCTAAATAGCCCTCAAAACTGCATGTAAAATGATGGTCTCATTTTTAAGTACCTGTTTATCTCTAAGAGGTTAATCACCCAAATAACCACTCTGATTTCTGAGAACACATCCTCTTGCAAGACCAGTTCATCTCGGTTCAACTTGGCTCTGCTCCCACTGCGTCCTCCTTCCCCTCTCCTGGACTCTGGCTGGCTTTCCTGGTTTGAGGTATTCGGCAGCATTTCTGGTAAACTGTAGTGCTTATCAACCAGTCTCCGTATCCTCAAGGGTGGATTAAATATCAAATGAAAACACTCCAGAATTGGCCTAGTGATAATCTGGTTTTATAGTCATGTCTAACCATTAGAGCAAACTGATTTTCACTTGCAGCCGTTGGAAAAAGAAAAACCAAGATGAGCTCATCCATTCTTTGCTTGATTTTCAAGTCTGGGAACAGAATGTGATCTGCAAGCTGTATATTCCAAAGAATACAGAAGAGTTAGGAGCTAATGTGACCTTTGTGCTAAGCTTAGGTGTCTTTAAATTATATTTGCTTTTCTGAAATTCAAATTCAGCTGGCATTCTATATTTTCCCCATTTTATTGATATGTATAAGTGCAAAATTTAAAGTTTACAATGAAGATTAGCATTTTGTGCACCTACGTATCTTGTCAAGGTGACAAGGACTTTCCCACTCTCCTTTAAAACAACACATAAGAGTTATATGTATACCCATGTTCATAGCAGCATAACTAACAACAGCTAAAATATGGAAGTCACCAAAACACCCATCAACAGACCAATGGATACACAAACTGGTATTTATACACAATGGAATACTATGCATCTATAAAGCCCAACAGCGTGGAGGCTTTTACGGGCAAATAGAAGAAACTTGAGAACATCATGCTTAGTGAAGTGAGTCAGAAGCAGAAGGTGAAACATCGAATGGTCTCTCTGACATGAGAGTCCCAGATCACAACTCTTATGGAACTTAAAACGAAAAGCATTCTTTATTTATTCTATTTTTTTTTTTTTTTGCTAAATCTAGCAACCTTGCTCAAAGAAAAATTCTGAACCTATGACAGTCCCTACTCTCACTCACCATCCTCACCCCGCCTCCATCCCATTCCTGATTCAATTCCTGCTTCGAAGTAGGTGAAAATACTGATCAATATTGAAAAAGGCAATATAAATCAGTTGGCACTGAAAATACAATAGGAAATGGGAGCAATTTTGTTGGCATATTTAGATATGCAAAATAGTCATGAATATGATCATTTTTTCAGACTTCTGTCATAATTAATGGATATAAACCTTGTACAATTAGAATGTAGAATGCTTTGAGCACTTAATCTAGAAGATATGGTATCCTCTATGTTCTTAAGGACCAATTAATAGCTCAGAGGATCACAGTTCCCTTTTATGTCAATATTTGTCCAAATTTGGTATGATTGCCTGAACTCACCTCATTCATTCTTTCTCTTTCTCACTCTACCTAGATACCTGAACAAGAATAAATACTTGACAGTTATTGACAAAGATGCATTTGGTGGAGTATATAATGGACCAACCCTACTGTGAGTAAGACATGCATAGAAATATATATATAATTTTCTTTTCTTACTTTTACCAATGTTCAAAGGTGGGAAGTTTTGCTGTCTCAGGTAAAGACTTTTTGAAGGTATTTTCTGCCTGGCTGCACAAGCTACTTCTTAGGAAAAAGTTCTTACTCTTTGAGACTCAGAAGGTCCCCAGCCCCAGTAGGCTAGGCTGATATCTGCTCAGGAATGGACAGTCACGGAGCAACAGCCCTTTGCAAATTCTGATGTACCAGATGTACAAAAATATTCTAGACTTTGCTGAGAAAATGCACACGCATGGGTACTGCACTACCAAGAAAATATAAATGATAATATGGTTTATATCTGGAAGAACTTACAGTCACTAGGGAGGACAGGATATAGAATTTTTAAAAATAGCTGACAACATTCTTAGGTGCACATTTCCTCTGATTCACCCCCCACATACCAACGGTGATTAGCCCCGTGGCTTGTTTGCTTCCAGCCTGTTTATCCATCTTGCTGGTTTCCCGGCTTGGGATCTCATCACTTGGACATCTCGTCTATTCCTTGCCGAAGTGGGACATGGCACTGCACAGATGCCATAAGTCATGCAGTAGGGACAAGAAGAAACTGGTCATGCTTATGTTTTTAAAGTTGAAAGCAAATTAAATTTTATTAATATGCTGTGTGTAGACGGCTGCTCACCCTCAGATGTCAAGAAGGGAACAGAGCCAGCATCCCTAGACATAAGACTTTCCCTATTTCACATCTAACCACTTTGCTTTCCCTTTAGATTAAATGTACCTAATTATGTGGGCTTATGGCCTTTTTCTATTACAAATTGCTGAATCAAGTAAGAGTCCTGCTAACTTATAGCAAAGCACTTAAATACATTATACATCTTTCTTTTCATAAAAAGGTTAGAGGAAGAGGAGAATGTGTTAACTTTTTCTGTGATAAGCATCTGTCGATATTTTTTATAACCAGGAAGTCATCTAGATCTCCATCTTCGAGATAAAGGTGATAGTTCACCTTAATGAAGGAAGAAAGTGATTGCATTTCTGAAGAAATTTCTGCTTTTGAGAAAGCCTTCAGAAATAAGTCATGCTGTCTGATTTTTCTGTTATTAATGATGAGCACCAATTTTTTTTAAAAATCAGAAACCGAATTTAACTCTTAAAATCTTTTAAATTATGTTTGTACGTCCTGAATAGTGTCCTGTTCATCCAAATGATGAACTTTAGCCTCTGTCTTAGTTCCTTTTTCATTAATGTGCCAAAATACGAGACATGCACAACTTAGAAGAGAAGTGCATTTTAGCCCACAGTTTCAGAAGGTCTCGGTCCATTCACGGGCAGCCAGCAACAGTGGAAGCACACGGAAGAGGGGGAGGTGGAGGCAGCTCCTTGCGCCATTGCAAACAGGAAGCCAGACTTCCAAGGAAGGCCTTTGATATGAAACACATTGATCTGTCACCATTTTCAAATGTAACCTCCTTGCTTTAAATTTATTTCAAAGTATTCTTTGTCTTTAATGCCAGTGTAAGCGGGATTGTTTTATTTCTCTTTCTGATAGATAGTTCATTGTTAGTTTAGAGAAATGCAAGTAGACGTCGGATGTTGATTTTGTACCTTGCAATCGAAATGAGTCCTACTAGTTCTAACAGTTTTTGGTGCAGTCACTAGGGTACAGAAGATCATGTCACCTGCAAACAGAGACAGTTCTCCTTTTTTTGTTTGCCCAATTTCTCTGAATAGAAATTTTAATAGTTTATTGGATAGGAGTGATGATGTGGAAACCAGACTAGAAGAGAAAGGAACAGAGACAATGTAAGAAACAGAAGAAAACTTTAATCTTATAACAAATATCTTTCATACCAAAAAACATTTCTTACATAGAAATATTCAGAAAATGAATGCTTTTGGAAGTTAAAAATAGGCTATCCAAAGTAGCAACAAAATAAGCAGTTTTTACAGATATAATGGATTACATTTTCCGAAAAAAGAGAGAGAGCACATTAAAAGAAAAATACAGTCTGGAGGAGGGAAAAGACAAGAGAAGTAGAAGTGCAAGCCAAGTAGTCTAAAAGTCACTAAACAAAAATTTTAGGAATAGACAGCAAAAAACAAAAAATAAATAGGAGAAAAGTTCACATAAATGAAGAAAATAAGTTTTCAGAATAAAAAGACAAACAAAAGCCACACATGACTAATAAAAGGGGGTAGTATGAATGGATATGATAAAGTCTGAACACACTGGATAAAAAGAATAACCTAAAATCTTCTACAGAGAAAGATCATATTACCCGTGAAAGATGAGGAATGAAAATGGTATGGGTCTTCTCAGGAACCACACAGAAAGGTGATGACAGGGAACACTTCTCAAATTCTGATGAAAAGAGATTTCCAAACTTTCACACAAGTGTGATAAGAAAATACATTTTTGGACATTCAGAGTTATAGGAATTTAATTTTCTGTTCACCTTTTCTTGGAGCACAAACTAAGAAAGTGAAAGTGAGGAGTTCAGAAACAGGGAAGAAAGGATCAAAACTCCCAGGATGACCACCACGGGAGGTCCTAGGCAGCCATGTGACAGCTGAGGGACAGAGGCAAGGTACAGGAACAAACTGGTTTTTGTGCTGCTTTACAGATCTTTGGAGCCTGGGCAAAAAAACTTAGCAGTGGACCCATTCAGAGCAAGATGTGTAAATAAAAAGAGACAAAAAAAAAAGCACACAAATATCTCATGAAGAAACAAAATAACTTACTCTAGAAAGTCAATTAAATTACAATATGCAAAATGTAATCATGGAAATACTAAATGGGTTTGACCAAAGAGATTTTTAGACAATTTTAGAACTGGAAAAGTTTACGAGGAAGGGAATTGCGTGGGTGTGGAAGGGTTGTGGGAGAGAGGTGAATCCTCATCTTCCATAGTAAGAGGTCAGCGGTGTGAAATCTCAAATCACTTAAGAACTGTGTATAACTATGGAGTGACATAGCCAAGTTGTGTTTGCCTCAGGGACATCAGAAACCAGACTGCAGGGAAGGGAAGAAAAAGGCCAGCTGTTTTTGTTATCAAGCGTTCAGTGCAATTGATTTTTTAAAAATGGTCTGTATCTTACACTACTAAAAAGGTAAATTTAAATGTAAAAAGAAAGCCACAAAGTCAGTGAAGATGTATGTCAAGATTTGAACGTCAGAAGTGGACAGAATCCAGTCTCATTCCCCGAATTCCACACATAGTTGCTGTCTTAAAATGCACTTGTTGACTAATTACTCATGGCCTATGTCATCTCTTTAATTTTCATCTTGACCCTTGCGTCAAAATCTTCATTACTGTATTTCCCACAGATCTTCTTTCCATAACTAAATTTTTAGTCCCCAGAGGAAATAGACTGTCTTATGGTTTTCTAATCCTCCTACCCCAAAAGACAAAAGAACAAGGACCCAATAACTATTTGATGAATCGCATCCAAATATTAAAAAGCCAGACTTCGGTTACCATTTTGTGTAAAAGTCAAGTTTAAAAATCTGAAACTCCTTCTAAAAAAGACAATTGGGTGCCATATGTACTTCTACCTTCTAAAATTTTCTGTAATATATCGCCATCATCTCTAACAGTCAATAAAATCAATCAAACTTGCCCTCTTAATTTGTCATCTTTTCTCCTTTTTTCTCAGTTATTTCTAAAAAAAAAGAACAACGACAACTCATTTAAAATACGTGCAAAATGTGCTACAAGGTCTACTCAACCATCTTTTTAAAAAGGTGGGGAGGGGAAAGAAGCTGTTTAATTAGCCTTGAAAATTTAAAAACTTTTTATTTATTGATTTTTTTCTCATCAAGACAGCTAATCTAATATTCCATTTATGTACTTTCTATTTTTGATTACCTTGCTTTTCTCTTTATTTTGAAAGAGAAGCTCTTGATATTTATAAAGTCTAAGGAAAGAACACACTGAAATACAATGCTTTCCATAATAACCAGAATTTAGTGTTCTCTAAATTCTAAATTATGTAACTCATTTAGCATAATGATGAAAACTACTGTAATAGTCCCAATTACTATTATGAGTACATCCTAAGAAAAATAAAATCTTTATAAGATACTTGAGATTGCATTACATGTAGCAACAAAAACAAATTTCAAAAATAAACTTTTGTTGCCTTTAGCTGATCAAATCAATCACTTAAAAAGCAAAGGGTCATGGCTCTGCCAAGTTCCTTAGTGTAGAGAAGATGTCTTTTTTTACTTCTTTATAACCATCACAGAATGTTAGTATAAGAGGGCTAATAATCAGTGGCATGATTCTTCACAGAATTTCTAAAATCCACAATTGTGGTGAGTATGTAATTTTTTTAAATGGATCAAGGTGAAATGATTTTTTGGCCTATGTATAATGTATATATAATAACATATTCAGTTTTCAATTGTATGCTCTAATTAATTGTAGATTGTGGGTATTATGCTCTTCTTAAGACCTAGAACACTTTCATTATCCAGAAAGTTTCCTCATGCCTTACCCTCCTCAGCCAGCCACATATCTTCTGACTTTTCTATTACAAAACTCTAGGGAAAAAATTGCCAGGTCACAGGGACAGATGTATGTTTCAGTTTATAGGCCATATTGCCAATCTGTTTAACTAAGTGGCCCCATTTTCTGTCCCCCTACCACCCTGCCCCAGCAAGGTATAAGATTGTACTGGCTAATTCTTTATTATTATTCTTTTTTATCTGAATAATTCTAGTAGATATGTAGTGGTATATCATTGTGGCTTTAATTTGTATTTTCCTGGTGACTGATGACCTGGAGCAGCTTTTCATGTACTTATTAGTCATTTTTATGTTTTCTTTGACAAGTGTCTGTTCAAATCTTTGCCCATTTTTCCATTGGGTTGTTTGTCATATCGTTATTGAGTTGTGATTCTGGGTAAAAATTTTGACCTAAATGAAATCAGTTTTGTGCTGCCAGCTTTGTGCTCCATTTATTATTTCTTTATTCTCTTCTCTTCCTGAGAAGAGTTGGATAGGCTAAAATAAACCAGGGCAAGGAGTCCGTTTACTCACTTTACTCACAGGCATTTACTGCATGCCTACCGAATTCCATAAAAGTTGTAAGGATAAGATATATACTCTGTTTTCAAACATGTTACAATCAAATTCAGAGGAATATAAAAAAGAAAGCATACTATATGTTTAATATAAAAGCCACAAAGATTGTGATGGCCAAGCTAATCGTGTCTAATAATGTTTTCATTAGACTGGGAACCACTGAGAGGGTTAATAAAGTCCATTTCCAAGCATGTGTGAGGGAGTCATAGCTTTGACCTTGAGAAACAGGTCTGGTCCCTCACCCTGTTCTTTCTGGCCCTATTCCTGTTCTGCATCCCAGCTGCCATAAAATAAGTATCTCTACTCTGCTCCACACCGCCACCATGATATTTTCACCTTGAGTCAGCCTGACATGAACTGAGACTCCTAAAACCGGGAGCCAGATCACACTTTTTTTCTTAAAGTTGAGGGTGACAGGTATTGATGTGATTGTACCTGACCATGAGTTATCGGCTTTTGAAACTAGGTTGTAGGAGTTTGAAAAGAGCTAGAGATGTAGGCTAGAGAAATATTAGAATGCTATAACAAGAGCCAGATGGATAATTTTGATAGAGGGTGTGAAGGTCAGAATGCTGATAGGAATGCAAACAGTAAAAGCCAAGCTCAGGAGATCTCAGTTGAGGAAAAAGGACTCCATTGGACTAGAAGCCTTGTGTGTTATACTCCAGCAAAGACAATTATCTACATTTTGCCCATGTTCTGAGAGTTCAGAACACTAAGATTGGGGACAGTGACTGGATTCATCAAGCAAAGGAAATTTCAAGGCAGCTCAACAGAGGAATTGTGTTGACAACTCAGAATACTTGGTCGCCCTCCCCCAAAATCTAAGTAATTAATGAGTAATATCTATTACTACCATAGTTACAATATGAAAAAGGAGCAATATTTTAAAACACAATAGTTTATAACAAGACTATTTTTTGCAATTATTAAGAAATTATTTGCAGAGCCAACTAGCAGGCTGCTTCTTGATGGGTAAGAAATGAAGATTGCAAAGGCTCCCAGAAGCCTACAAACTTTTGTACATCTTCAACTGTCTAAAAGTACAAATAGTATCATCATTAATTTATCTTATTTTAAATAAATAGCAAGTTTACCTAAGCAATGGTAATCTCTATCCTAAGACAAGTGCTAGTATATTTGTGTCTGGGGATTCAGTTTAAGTCAGTGCTTTTACATAGATACCAGGCCATAGATACTAGGATAACTTGACCCCGCAAAAAAATAATTCACAAGGCCATGAATTGTTTCTTGCAGCACGGCTTTGCTAAAGTTAACCACACAAGTAAGGACTTTTTATTTCTTTCTTTCTTTCTTTCTTTCTTTCTTTTTTTTTTTTTTTTTTTTTTTTTTTTTTTTTTTTTTTTTTTTTTTTTTTTTTTTTTTTTTTTTTTTTTTTTTTTTTTTTTTTTTTTTTTTTTTTTTTTTTTTTTTTTTTTTTTTTTTTTTTTTTTTTTTTTTTTTTTGCTCTGTCGTCCAGGCTAGTTCTGAACTCCCTGTGTAGCCCAGGCTGACCTTGAACTCACAGCAATCCTTCTGCCTCCACCTCCTGAATGCTAGCATTATAAGTGTGTGCCACCATACCCAGCATAGGTGGTGCTGGGGAAATCGAACTCGGAACTTTGGGCTTGCTAAGCAAGAGCTTTAACTATTGAGCAATAGCCCAGGCTTTTTAACTTGATTAAAATTCTTTTAATTCTTTTAGAAATTTTTTCTGAGTAAATCCTAGGAAAATAAGACTACCAAAGTATTTTAAATCATGTACATTCTTATTTCATTTTTAAAAGTATCTCTTGTTATCAAGTGCCTTCTACAGGGATGAAACTGAAGACCAGAGCAAGTAGGAGAGCAACTATTCCTCTACGGCTCTTTCTCTGCCTCTTTAAGTATAAATATATCTACCTCTGCCTCTTTAAGTATAAATATATCTACCTTTCAGTGAATACTTGCTAGGCACTGAGCCAAGTAGTTTCTTATGTTATTTCATCCCTTCAACTCCAAAGGCATACCCTCCCCGATACCACTCCTCTCATAATTTTTGCCCATGTCAAGTCTCAGTTACTCACGTAATGAAAGGGGAGAGATGAGGCTGCCTAGAGCCCTCTACTTAATGCAAAACCTATTTGAGCACATCCTGGAATACATTTTATGTAGTATAGTAGAATTAACTAGAAGATACTGGCAGCAGGCTAACTAATGGGAGGAGTAAGTCAATCTGAGATTGAAGATTTCAACAAACATAAGTAGAAAAGCTGGTGTTAGTATGAATCATTACGCACACAGTTCTTCTGAAATAAATATGGATGAGTACTTAATTCTTTGACTCTTTGGGGAGTTTTAGAGCAGTGACGGAAGACAGGAAGTTACGGATTTTCACTCTGTCACACTACCTTGGACAAGTCACAGCAACCTGTTCTGTTAATTATGATACTTACAACAACCTTACAAAAACAAATGTATTTTCATTTCTCACAGGAAGCATTAGGACTGAATTTTTGCCATTATGGAGATGGTCAT
Source organism: Ctenodactylus gundi (assembly GCA_004027205.1). Taxonomy (NCBI): domain Eukaryota; kingdom Metazoa; phylum Chordata; class Mammalia; order Rodentia; family Ctenodactylidae; genus Ctenodactylus; species Ctenodactylus gundi. Next base: position 72,010 of record PVKB01005770.1, read on the forward strand.
TTTTCATGTGTGTAGAGCTGAAAGGTTGACTCTGATGTTGGTCCAGGTAGTGCTGGATTCTCCCCAAATATCTGCCTCAGTGGTATTGCTGTCACTGAGATCACTATGTCAGTTTTAAAATACAGCACCAAAATTCTTTGACACACTTTTTGTTAAGAAGAGGCTCTGCGTCCCTCTCCCTTGCATTTGCTAGTTTTCTTTGGAACCCGGCTGCTATCTTGTGAGAAGTACAAGCCACATGAATCAGTCACATCAGCGATTCCAGCTAAGCCTGGGCTTTGAGTCTGCCTTCCAGACATGTCGGAGGAGCCTGTAGATGAATCTCCACTCCCACCGCTGCCTCTCTTCAAAGGCTGAGCCTGACTCGTCTTTGGTACTTCTGGGTGTGGGAAGACCTGCTCCTTCGACACGTCAGTGGAGGAAAAGCCCACAGATTACCCCTAACCCCCGCTACCTTGGCCTTCAACTCTTCCTAGTTGAGCCCCAGACGCCACAGAGCAGAGGTAATCCAGCTCCGTCACACTCAGATCCACTCAAGCTATGATTTTGATAAAAATCTTTATCTTTTATCTTCTAGGGCCACTTAGTGTTGGGGTGTTTACTGAGAATGGCCACCAAAGTGTTTTCTCAAGGAATGTCAAGGTGCAAGCATATTTCTTTGAAGGGATAAGCTCTTCTGGATGAATATACACAATCAGTGGATCTGGCAGATAGAACGGCAGTGGAAATGAACCAAGATGTTCTCTTTTCTCACTGGCATGAAAGCACTGTGGGTTAGAGACACATAAGTTATTTCCTTAAAACTGAAGTAGAAAGATACCACACCTTGATAACAGTTTGAGGAGGCTGGGGGCTTAGGTTGATGGTTAGAGTACTTCCCTGACAAATGCAAGGCCCTGGGTTCCATTTCACAGCACCACGTAAGACAGGCCTGGTGGCAGACATCTGTAATCCCAGCATTTGGGATGCTGAGGTAAGAGGATTGCTGTGAGTTTGAGGCCAGCCTGGGCTACACAGTTTGGGTCCATTCTGGACTACAGACTGAGACTTTGTCTCAAAACAAAACAGAACAAAAAATCAGCATGGCTAACAGATAAAGAGAAGCATCTGAAGGGCAGATGAGGCCTCAGAACAAAACCTAACTCTGTGTCCTCCTCTGTACTGAGGGCTGCCTCTGGTAGCCCTCATTGTATCACTGATGGCAAAATTATTCATTTATGCCAGTTTCCCAAACACATACTAAAAACCACTTAGAGATGATATACCCACAAATGCCAAGGATAATTCTTACCACCCAGCAAGTTGGGAAAGTACTGAACTACAGAAATTTAAATCAAATACCCAACACAATAGGAAATGTGACACTCTTCTCCCACAAGAGTCACTGCTCTACAGTGAAAATGAGGTTAATTCATGATCTCTGTGTTTAAAACAACAACAACAAAAAAAATAATTGCAAGTTCTGGAAGCCTTTGAACCTTGATAATGTAAATCCCAGGTAAGTCAATTATATGCTCGGTAAGAAGAAGCTGAAAACACTAGAATTCACTTTCATCAGACTCTACCAATTATATTAAATATTTAAAAACACAGATGTTTTTAAAGACCACTTATTTTAGTCTTAATTGGCAAAATGTAAAGTAAGAGGGAGGCTAGGCTAAATGTTCATGAGTTTTATTCACGCTATTCAGTGAAAGTAAAAATGATGGAGCAAAATACATAGCCTGAACTCCCTAAGTGTAGAGCAAAGAAGGTCAGGTTAAAATCCATAAATTACACTTAGGGGCTGGAGGAATCGCTCAGTAGTTAAAGCACTTGCCTAGGAAGCTCAGGGTTTTAGGTCCAATTCTCCAGCACACTGAGTATGCACGGCGCACGACTGAGGCAGAAGGATTGTTGTGTATTTAAGACCAGCCTGGGTTACATAGTGAGTTCAGGGTCAGCTTGGATTACAGAGTGAGATCTTGTCTCAAAAACAAATTTTTTTACTTAAAGTAACTAACATTAAGACCCAAACCTTGGCCTCACCATCACTCTAACCCATAGTTGACAGAGGTCATTTGAATCTCATTGTAAAATGTTAATATATGTATCCTTGAGTTTTCTTAATTGAAGTACATTTATAGTATTCTAAAAAAAACTTGTGTGTGTGGTGGTGGGGAGATTCTTACACTTGAACTTATGATGTGACTGGGGAGGACTTTCAAGTTCTACCTCATGAGAATATTTTCCTCTCGTGGGTGTTGAGCTAGTCAATGAACTATTTCTCAGTCCCAAAGCACTCATCCCCACAGAGACTGATAGCTTCGTAGGTCCCTTTGAGCCTGTTCTATTTCTTTTGCCTCTTGAGATCCCTTTCAGAGTTCCATGCTGTTGTTATGCAGAAGAAACTTACTCATCTCTTGACACCCAGAGTTTGGAAGTGTTCTGATGGATAGAATAAAATGTCGGCAGTAATAGAAGCTGTGTTGATAAATACTGGAATTCAAAACAATAAAAATAGGAGTTCCTTACAAAACATTGACTTAGAAGCTGAATACCCTTCCTTACCGATGGCTTTCTGTAAAGAACTTAGAAACACATTCTGTAGAGGAAAAACAGCATATCACTTCCTCACTGATCTCAAGGAAGTTTGATTTTTCTTGATGAGGCCTGGAAGGTCCCAGCAGCTCACTGTCTGTCTGTGATTTCTGTGCTCCGTGTCCAGGGATGTGTCCTATACCAGCGTCACTGCCCTGCCATCCAAAGGCCTGGAGCATCTGAAGGAACTGGTAGCAAGAAACACTTGGACTCTTAAGAAACTTCCACTTTCCCTGAGTTTCCTTCACCTCACCCGGGCTGACCTTTCTTACCCAAGCCACTGCTGCGCTTTTAAGAATCAGAAGAAAATCAGAGGGTAAGTGGCAGGAGACTGGAATAAGTGACTAAAGGCTGTGGTGGATGTTGAATTCATTTCTGAGTTGGGGAAAGAATGTCTGTGCCTTGAAAACCAAGAGGAAAAGAGTTTGGAACATCTATAAAAATAGGAAATCCACGAGACGCAGTGACTACGGGTGAAAAGTGGTTGAAGATGAAAGATAAGTCGGTTGATGTTGCTGGACAGCTCAGGGGAGGGGAGGCAGTAAGAGAATACATGGCAGGGATAGGCATGACCAGGTCATGTAGAATCTTATGGCCATTACACAGAAATGATTTCTGGCTTCCGGAAGTAACCTATATTAGACACCAATGAAAAATACAAATTTACAAAAAAAAAAACACAATCAAATGGACTACCTGATTAATTTGGGCCTTGCGAATGTCACCTGTATAGTCTACAGGGTTTAGCATGAGCTTTGTTTATACCTAAGCTCTATGTAACTACTCTGATCCTTTAAGAGTAGGTATCATAAAGCTATAATTCATAGAATTTTGAGAAAGCCAAATAAGAAATTAAACAGAAAATCTCAAATGAGCTGGCCTGGAATGTTCTAAGTTCTCGATATACACTAGATGCGACATATGTTTTGTTTCAACTTTGTTTTTGAGACAAAGTCTCACTCTAGTCCGGGCTGGTCATGAACTCACTATAAAGCCCAGGTTGGCCTCAAACTCATAACACTTCTTCTGCCTCAGACTCCCAAGTGCTTGGATTATATGAATGTGCCACCATAGCAGCCTTATGTGATGTGGGGGAATTGAACTCCAGGCCTTGAGCTTGCTAGGCGAGTGGTTTAACCACTGGGATATTCCTCCAGCCCTGTGATACTCATTTTTAATAGCTGGCTGGCTGTGAGGTTGTGAAGGAGGAGGGGCCCTCTTTCTTTTTCCCACACTTTCTCTTATTCTTGCTTTTATCTACACTGTTACTATGTGTTTCCCCTGTTATTCCCTGTACCACCCTCTGTTCTCCTAATTCCACCTAAATTTATCTTTTATTTCAGTCTCTCAACTTCCATGTAAGTATCTACTGATTGACTCTCTGAACTCATATTTACAGTCAGAAAAAAATTAGGACACCGTTATGAAGGCAGAAGGACACAGGAAAGTTGAACCACTGCGCCAAGAAGGCCAGCACAGGCATCAATGGCTACAGAACACCAGAAGTGGGACTCAGGGAGGTGAAAGGAGAAGCTAACTAATGCCACCAGGCAGTGACTAGAAAGGACTGGGGTGGGTGGAAGGCCACAGTGGACCTCAGGAGGAGGGTCTGGGTGTCTTGTTAACCTCTAAACACGAGAAAACAGCCGGCCACTGGGGATTTTATCCAGAGTTTATAGTCAATGAGTCAAAAATCTTCTCAGCAGCTGAAGCAAGTTAAATAATTCCTTTTGTTGCGAGTCTGGTGAATTACAGCAACATGAAATCTTAGAGCGTGCCTGCATGGGAATGCCATTTGCTCAACAACATTTATTGAGCATCTACTACATGCTGAATATTGTCCTGTTTCCAACAGCAAGTGGGACAGATAAGGCCCCTCTTCCATTTTGTCTTCAGTCTAGCGAAAGAAGCCAGAAAAAACAGGCAAAAAAAGAAGAAATTATCAGCTAATGCCATGAAGGAGATAAACACCAGGGTTGGCAAATTTATTTGAGGAACTGAAGGAAGACTCCTGAGAAACAGTTGAAAACTGAATAATGAGTAGAGATGGACATCAGTTTTAGAGAAAGGAATGTGGACTTCTAGTGCTCTGAACGGAAATAACAACCAACACATGTTTTTGGTAACGCTGCAGGTGCGATTGTAAGAGCTTAAAAAATACTTGTCTACTTTTATAACAACTCTCTATGAACAAGATACTCAAGTGAACCCATTTTACAATTGAATAAATCAAGGATCAGAGACACATCCAAGCTAAGACAGCTACTTACTAACAGAGCTAAGGGAACTGGCTCCAGTCTCCGTGCTGTTTTGCCACTGCTATTCTTGAAGTGGCTTCACTGATTTTTTTTTAAACTGGTTGTAGATGAAAAAAAATTCGATGTGACTAGGCAACAGTAGAAAAGAGGAGGTAGTAGGAAATCATGTAAGTGAGACAGGCGCAACCAGATCATGTAGGGTCTTGTAAAACCATGTACATCAGAATAGGTAGTTTGCATATGTTTCCAAACTTTACAGGAATCCTTAGCAGATTACAAGCAAGTGGTGACTCATTTCCATTGCCTTGCAGAATCCTTGAGTCCTTGATGTGTAATGAGAGCAATATCCGGAGCCTACGCCAGAGGAAATCTGTGAATGCCTTGAATGGCCCCATGTACCAAGAATATGAAGAAGATACAGAAGACAGCAGTGTTGGATACAAGCAAAACTCCAAGCTCCAGGATACCCAGAGTAACTCACGTTATTATGTCTTCTTTGAAGAACAAGATGAGATCATTGGCTTTGGGCAGCAGCTCAAAAATCCCCAAGAAGAGACTTCACAGGCCTTTGACAGCCATTATGACTACACCGTATGTGGGGACAATGAAGACATGGTATGTACTCCCAAGTCAGATGAGTTCAACCCTTGTGAAGACATAATGGGCTACAAATTCCTAAGAATTGTAGTGTGGTTTGTCAGTCTGCTGGCTCTCCTGGGCAACGTCTTCGTCCTGCTGATCCTCCTCACTAGCCACTACAAAATGACAGTCCCACGCTTTCTCATGTGCAACCTGGCCTTTGCTGACTTCTGTATGGGGATATACCTGCTTCTCATTGCTTCTGTGGACGTCTACACTCACTCAGAGTATTACAACCATGCCATTGACTGGCAGACAGGCCCTGGGTGCAGCACGGCTGGTTTCTTCACTGTCTTTGCCAGTGAGTTGTCAGTATACACCCTGACAGTTATCACCTTAGAGCGCTGGTATGCCATCACCTTTGCCATGCGCCTGGACCGGAAGATCCGCCTCAGACACGCGTACACCATTATGGCTGGCGGCTGGCTTTGTTCCTTCCTTCTTGCCCTGCTTCCTTTGGTGGGAATAAGTAGCTATGCCAAGGTCAGCATCTGCCTGCCCATGGACACTGAGACACCTCTTGCTCTGGCATATATTGTCCTTGTTCTTTTGCTCAACATTGTTGCCTTCATCATCGTCTGCTCCTGCTATGTGAAGATCTACATCACAGTCAGAAATCCCCAGTACAACCCTGGGGACAAGGACACCAAAATTGCCAAGAGGATGGCAGTGTTGATCTTCACTGACTTCATGTGCATGGCCCCTATATCATTCTATGCCCTGTCAGCACTTATGAACAAGCCTCTCATCACTGTCACCAACTCCAAAATCTTGCTGGTTCTCTTCTACCCACTTAACTCCTGTGCCAATCCATTCCTCTATGCTATTTTCACCAAGGCCTTCCAGAGGGATGTGTTCATCTTGCTCAGCAAGTTTGGAATCTGTAAACGCCAGGCTCAGTTATACAAAGGCCAAAGAATTTGTTCAAAGAACAGTACTGGTGTTCAGGTCCAAAAGATTACCCAGGACACGAGACAGGGTCTCCCCAACATGCAAGAAGCCTATGAGCTGCTTGAAAACTCCCAGCTAACTCCTAACAAGGAGGGCCAAATCTCAGAAGAGTATAAGCAAACAGTTTTGTGAAGTCACTCCAAAGCTACCAACAATGGTGGAGAACTTACAAAAAGCTGACTTCTCGAACGTTCTTTCTAATCCCATGACATACACACACCCAACTCTTGTCCAGGTGGTGTTTCATTGGAGCTGGAGTTCATTAGCATTATGCTAATCATTGACTTCAAGAAGGTACAGAAGCTACCCATATGCCTGAGTCCCAGGTGATATCAAGACTGCAGTATGGGACTCATTTGATGCTAAATCCAGAGAGGATCTTGTGTGTCATGTTCAACAAATACCAAGTGAATCATGTCAACATCATTGATTTCACTTTCACGCAGCATTTCATACTAAAGATTCAGCAAACGGTCAATACTATTAGTTTAGTTGGTGACCACAAGGTAAAATCAGCCCTTCATAGACTCAGTAACTTCATTCTCACAGACACAACCTATAAAAGCATTATTCTTTAAAACTAAAAGCCAAACACAACTAGATGTCTTGCAGCAGCTATTGTGAAACAAGAAAGAAGGAGAAGGTTTAGTTTGGAGGGTTCTTTTCAGAGTCTGAAATTATCAGTCATCTCTTCACTACGATCTATCTGTGATACCACAGTTCATGTGCTGCCTGGAAAAACTGGTAATACTTCAGTTTGTGTGGCCTAACAAATGAAGAACCATACTTTTGACTAGCCTCATAGCAAGAAAGATATGAACTCTAGGAAGTAAGTAGCAACAAATAGGAATTAAGGACAGTGCACACTTAATCACCTATTACTAATATAGCAGGCTGGATGTCAGTTGGCCAGAGGACCTGGGCAAATCACTGGGCTTTAGTCACCTAGAAATGAAGAGGTTTGATGGCCTCTTTCATTTTAAAAGCTCTATACATCTCTTTCCTTCAAAAGACAAATTTCCATGATGAAGAAAAAGAGAATTGCAAAAAAAAAAAAAAAAAAAAAAAAAAAAAAAAAAAAAAAAAAAAAAAAAAAAGGAGAATCTGTTTTCCTAGTCTTGCAGGGCTGCTGTCTCTCTTGTTTTGGAAAGTAGACATATATGATCCAGGAAACATTTTTTTTCATTTTTAATCATGATATCTGAACCAAGAATTCTACCAATACAAACCATTCATCTAATTACTGAATCTGATACTTCCAGCTTTTTCTAGCCCTGTCAATCACTGAGCACAAACGCTTTATTCCCCAACAGTACTTCCTCACTTAAAGTAGTCAGAAGCTTTATCTATAGATGCACTTCTCAGGTTACCCGTGTCATGGGAACTTCTTAATTTCTTGAAAGGAATCGCCAAGTAGAGATGGCACTTGCTTCTTAGTTCTCATGAACCACGGGATCAAAGGCTTTTATCCTTTTCTGCCTGTGGAACACAGTTAGTGGGCTCTCAGAGATGGTTCCCACCTGATTCACCTGGAATGTCCTCACAACCATGCCCATTCTTAATTACCGCTAATATTTCTACATCTCAACATTACATTACATTACAAACACCTAAAACCATGACCTACCCAGCAGTTCACTTGCACTTAATAACATTGAACAAATGTGTTACCTTTTGGCATGAATTTCTCTCTTATGACGTTTTGAAATGTGATGTCTTGATAGATAACATTTTAACTGGAGTAGAAGAACTAATACTTTGGAAACAGAGTCCTAGAAAAGTGACTTTAACAGAATTGTTACTAAAATTTGCATTCACAATGTGAAATAAATTTTCTTCATTTGAAATGATGGTGCTGAGTCTGATAGGGTTTTTTTTTTGTAACTTATGAATGTCTTTTGTGGTTAACACTAAGTGTTGAGATTAAACAGTGGGAAAGATAACTGACTGGCACCTTTGCAAATGAATCCACACCAGTAAATAAACTGTTGACTATAAATTAATAACAAGGGCAAAACTGTGTCTTGATTGTAACAGTCTTTAGGTAAAGAAAAAAACTCCTGGTGAGCTTAGTTATGGTTCACTGATAGTTACCTATGCCTAAGAGAAGAAAGGTAGAACAAATTTTATCAAGTAAATGATTACTATTGGTCTAAGAATTAAAATAATGTACTAATGAAAATAATAAAACTATGTACAATTTGTAGTTCACTTTAACTAACATCTTTTAATTATTTAAAGACAAACAACAAATCCAAATCAGTAAAAATAAACAACCACAGACTTGTTCAACAGAAGTCACAAAATCCATGCCTTGGACCTTATACATGTCCACAGGAGTAACTCTCAAAACATTCTCACGGTTTACTGACTCTTGCTTTATGGGTAATCTATTGTGTAGCAGCAGTGGATAGATAGAAGAATATATAACAGGGCAATGCCTGAAAGTAGTAGTAAATGAAAAGCGAGAGGAAAGGAAGAAAGGCACATAGTCACAAGAATTTAAAAACAGTAATAGTCTGAGAGCAAATACTATTATCTGCTTGCGGTCTTCGAGGGAATTTGTGTGATAACACAGTAGAATGACTCTCATTCATTCTGAATACCTAATAGAGCAAGAAACACTTATTTATAGCAATGCAACCTATTGTAAAAGCTACAAAAGTTTTAGCTTAATGTAATAGATTATGTCCCTGAACCTACAAACCTTCTTCTTTCGAATTCCACTGAAATGACAGTGAAGAAGTACAAAAAGAGACTGAGTTCAAACTGCATGGTGAACAGAACAACCAGCAAACCAAAGCCTGGGACATTCTGAACGGTGGAAAGGGTATGGCTTTGAGTAAATGGATTTACTCAGAATGAAAGAAGCTGTGGCCTTGAACACACATAAGGCTGTAGCTGGGTGGAAGGATACTGTATTTTCTAAAATCTCCAGAGAAACCCCCAAGCCTGAAGGTCACAGAGCTCAGGGGTTAATTCGAGTAATTAATTGAGAGTCTCTATCACTTGGGGCATCTCCACTCTCCTAGCCCAATGAGCTAAACTACTATTGGACACATTCGGTGTCTGTGACAGGCTGAAATCAAGATTTTCAAGAAAAGTGAATGATCAGAGTGAATAAGGGAACGAGTACAACCACTTCACTGCAGTAGCAAGCTTCTATATGTCTTATAGTACTAATAAGAAATTAAAGTCTTGGCAAATTTAAAATGAGATTTCCCAGCAGTTAAAGCACTTGCCTAGCAAGCACAAGACCTTGAGTTCAATTCTCTAATACCACATAAAGCCAGGCATGGTGGCGCATACCTATAAAAATAGCACTCGGGAGGCTGAGACGGAAGGATTGCCGTGAGTCATCTCACGTGAGTCATCAGAAGGATCTGCACATGACTCATCTGCTTTCCACTGCTCAGCACTGTCTCAACGTCAACATATCTTTCTGAGCTGTTCTGAGCACACAGGCCATAAGACAGAGTGGTCCGCTCCCAGGAATCACCAGATTGTTAGAGTATATAAATATATCCTAACACAGCTGTCTATGGTAAGACGGTGATATGAGGCAAATGGACCCTCCACTTCCTTAGAGCTATCTATGAATGCACGCTTTTCATTTTTTATCAAAATGGTCTCATTCTATTTGATCAGCAGTGCCAAATGCAGCTGAGTACATGATGTAAGTGGCCAGTAACAAATCCTCAGATGACTGGGGGAGTCTTTATGCTCAGCCCGAGTCTGTAGAGTAGACAGCCAACGCATACACTGGGAAAATCAGACCCACTTGGGCCCACAAGCTCACTCAGGTCCCTTTGCTCACCTCTGAACAAAACATCGAAGGTCGTTTAATTTTACTAGTAAAAAGACATTTCTAAGCCAGGTCTAAGGAGAGGAAAGGGCCCGTTGGTCTCACATCATCACCAAATTGTGTTCAGGAGTGTGAGGGTCATTTCCAGTAGTTAATAGTGGAGGAAGAAATACAATGAGATGAGAACAAGTCTGGAATTATTAATTTCCAACCCTGCCGTATTTCTCCTGTGCTGAAATTAAACTGAGTTTTGACCTTATGGTTCCAACACTAGCATACTAACATACTGTTCATTAATATGGTTAGAGAAGAAGTAGAAAAGGTAGGGTGGAAAACTGATGCTATAGTTCTGAAAAATTATGGAGAACACATTTTATGGAAAAAAATTAAAAAGTTTTCTTTGTAACATCCAGAACAATACAATAAGATATTGCCTCACAGAAATCCATAAAAGAGAAAGAAACACATATATACTGCTGAAGAATTTCTAAGATACTTAGGCTTACTGTGCCACAATGTGGGAAGAAGACCTATTTTTTACATAAATTTTAAAAAACTGAACCAAAACGTACACTTTTACACTGTAGACAGAATCCAACGGTATCTCTTTTAGTGAGAATGGCTCTCGTGTACAATCAACACGAATTACACTCTCAGTGCACACAATGAAAGGCTGAGGATCTCTTATTCAAGCAATATAATCTTGGAAATAGGAATAAAAAACCAAACTTCAGCTGGACAGTGAAGACTTGTAACGCCAGCTCTGCGCAGCACAGGAAAAAGCTTGGTAAGATGGAATCTAGCTGAGAAATGTAGTGATATCCTGTCTCCGAGGGCAAAAATATTAATAAAATGATCAGAAACTTTGGGGGGCTAGCCCCGGCCTGGCCTTGTCCTAGCCCTTTGGGGGGCGAGCCTGGGCCTGCCCTCGGTTTAGCCCTTTTGGGGGGTGAGGCCTGGCCTGGCCTTGGCCTAGCCCTTTGGGGGACTAGCCCTGGCCTCGGCCTAGCCCTTTGGGGGGCTACCCTGGCCTGGCCTTGGCCTAGCCTTTGGGGGGGGCTAGCCCTAGCCTGACCTCGGCCTAGCCCTCTGGGGGTCTAGCCCTGGCCTCAGCCTAGCCTTTGGGGGGGCTAGCCCCGGCCTGGCCTCAGCCTAGCCCTCTGGGGGGCTAGCCCTGGCCTGGTCTTAGCATGGCTCTTGGGGACCTAGCTCTCACTTCTCACCCCAAGGCATAATGTTGGAGGATCACAGGAGCCTTCGTCCACCAGTACCTTTGCCTCATCGCAGGACACGCGTGGTGCAGGTTGTGGAGTGGACAGCGACCCTCCCAATGTAGAACAAGTGAGAGCCACGGAGAGGTGGACACAAACAGTGCCTGAAACACCTGCTTGCCCTATAGGGGTCCGTGCACCAGTGGGAAGAGAGACTGAGGCTGGGCAGACCCTGGACCACTGGCCCTTCAGTATTCCCCCCCGGACCTCAGGCCCAGTCAGGGGACCCACCGAGGCTCCAGGGAGCCCCACTTCTCCTTCATGGAAGGCCCCGCAGGAGAAAGGCAAAGTTGTTCCTTGAGGTAGGGGGGTAAGGGCAGCTGTTTAAGCATAGGGAAAAAAAGCAAAAATATGTAAAAATAATTTCCAAGAAACAAAGAACCTTCAGAACCCAACACAAATAGCAAGGAAATGTTGGAGCTGTTTGTCAGAAAATTTGAAATAACTTTGATATATTAAAGGCTTGAGTGGAAAAAGGACACACCATACAAGATCAGATGAGTATTTTCAGCAAAGACAAAAACTCTGAAAAAATATTGTGAATGCTAAAAATAAAACGCAGAACAGAAGAGTAGTAATAGGAACACAGGATGAATCCAGTGGGCCATCTGAGGGAGGAGACAGGTCAACAGAAACAACCCAGGCAGAGCAGAAGAAGAAAGCACAGGCTGCCACAGGACCATGAAACAGTATCATGTGACATCATTACCAGCAGCCCAGGAGGGAAAGAACAGGGAAGGAGAGGTACCCGAGGGAGCTGCGGCTGAGAACTTTCAAAACCACTCCAATAAATATCTAAACAATGATCATTTCACATTGTATCCTTTTTTTTTAATTGGAGTTTGAACCTGAGCTAATATAAATCTTTCCTCCCCTAAATCTGGAGATTTCTAGACGATGCATTCATTCAAACTGATTGCCAACAATACACATTTAAATTGATGGTTTTGCTTCTTGGTAGCTGTTGAAACCTCCTTCCCTTCAGTCCTTTTACAATTCCCTCTGGATGTGCTAGTGTCGTGAGCGGCGAAGGATAACCGAGAGAGCGATCTTTATTATCAACACCAACGTTAATGATATTGTTAGTATAATATTCACCACGAGATGGCGCTGACAGCCCAGTCCGTCTCCTCAGTCGGCTGGGGAACGCGGGGACAGGGTCCTCAGGGCTGGAAAAGTGGTCTCCTGGAGGATCACTGCTGATGTCGAGTGGCAGTCTTTTCCCTTGGGTGACGGTTGCCCATGGTCTTGGAGAAGCGCTAGGTTCTTATAGGTTTCTTTCACCTTCCATCACCTTATTCTCTATTGTCCGTTCATATACTTCCAGGGTCTAACTTCTAAGGCTTAACTATCTAACACACATGTGTCACTTCCAAGGTCTAACTTATAAGGTTTATGTGTTTGATACACACATTTCTGATGCATTCTTGTCCTATCTCTGATATACCCATATCTTATGTCTATGACTAACGTTTATGTCTAGTATGCACACACTTATTGTCTATATGTCAGCTATGATGATTCCTACATGTGTCTTCTGACACAACTGGGGTATCTCTTCTGTGTCACCTGCTTTTAAGGTCAGGTTCGCCCAGGATAATCTCTTATTTGACCAACTCGCAGTCAGCTCATTGGTAGCCTAATCGCAGTCACGACCCCCTGTCACATTCACTGCTTCTGCCCACAATGGGGGAGACAGACCAGGAAGAACTCAGCGAGAAGGGAGACCCCTGCCCACCACCCTCTGGCAATTGCTGGGGAGAGGAGAGGAGCACTAAGTGCTCACTGG
>PVKB01005771.1:0-85228 GCA_004027205.1 Ctenodactylus gundi
CCCCCCCCCCCCATTTTACTTTGTTTTTCGTTTTAAGTTCCATAGAGTTGTGATCTGGGACTCTCATATCAGAGAGACCATTTGATGTTTCACCTTCTGCTTCTGACTCACTTCACTGAGTATGATGTTCTCAAGCTTCTTCCATTTGCCCGTAAAAGCCTCCACTCTGCTGGACTTTATAGATGCATAGTATTCCATTGTGTATAAATACCACAGTTTGTGTATCCACTGGTCTGTTGATGGGTATTTTGGTGACTTCCATATTTTAGCTCACAGTTGTTGAAAGGGTGCTCTCCATCTTAAATATCTTATGAAAGTAAGTGGAAACTGAAGTGTCTTAGGAAGAAGGTGTTAGGGAGGAATTATGATTTTAAGATATTTGCTGTGCTAGGTAATTTGGGGATAGAATTCAAAGAAGTAGAAACAAACACGGTCATTAGTTCTTATGAAAGATTCTGAAAGCAGAGTCTCAGATTGCTACAGTGGGGTATTCTGTAGCACTTATATAGGTACATCCAGGAGTATGTACTCCAACATAAATCTCCCTTTGGTAGCCAAGAAGATATTAAGGACAATGAGGTGATCGTGACAAATTGGCTTAACCAGTTTCAACTTATGCTTCCAGGGAATTTGTCAGAAACAGATTTTGGATGATGTCCCTTGGTTGCATTCTGCCGGGTGGTAATCTGCACATGCCAGGAAAGGAAGCAGAGGAAGCAAAGGAAGTCAGGTTTCCTGACACCGCTCTGGAATTCTCTCAAGTAGCCCGAGCTTGCTTCTGTAGGAGGTTTTCTGGGTTCTTTTTGGGGAAACATGATTCACAAAGAGATGAGGACATCTGAAATTCTCTAATGGTATCCTGAATACCAGGATCAGGGCATTTGCAGCAGAAGGGTGCAAACCTGATGTCCATGTAAGGACTGTCCTGGGCAGGGGTGCGGGGATGGTGAAAGATTTCATGGTAAGCCCTTTCCCGTCTTTGGTGGCAGGTGGCACTTTATGTGGTCAGATTTCTCCAGTGGAGTCAAACGGATCCTGTGAAGCATGCTATAGTGACTTGGAAGAAAATGAAGTGGCTAGTTTTATGCAGAGGTGCCTCATCTCTGTCTCCACTCCTAAAGGATTAAGTTTTGCTGGTAGGATTATGAGAACCTCATCAGAAGACATACAGTTTTTGATGGAGATGTCAATGCTTAAAAGACTAAGGTCTGGGATTAATTATGCAAGGGAAATTTAACTATTACTAACAGAAGGGATATGTAGAAAAATTATCTTTTAAAGTGTTTTTAAAAACAGTGATTAAATTTTGTTGGCAGCCAGTCAAATTCAGAATAGTCTCTGTGGTTTAAGAAAAATGCATCAGAGTTTTGCTGTCTTCTCAAGTGGCAGAAGAATGCCCTCTCTTTCCACTGAGGTTCAAGAGTATTTTGCTGGTGTCTTTTCAAAAGACCAGATATCTAGAACTGAGATCACACAGAGGCTGCATGGGTGGACATTTTAAAAATGCAACCTCTGACAGTCATTCCAGCTAATGGTGACAAAGTAGAAATAGAATCCGGGATTGGAAGAAAGTCCCATGCAAGAGGAAGGAGATAACCTGTGAGTCCTGCAGGAGGCTGACCTTAGTGCCATCAAGGCCATTGGTTACTGAGCCATCAGTAGCTGGAGCACTTTAGAATTCCTTTAGTTCTCATAACTTTTCTTGCTACTTAGGAATGATTGAAATTCAAAAGTGTTCCCATAAAAGGTAAAATGTTTCTGTTCTTTTTGCTTGTGTGTGTACGTCACATTCCCCCCCCCCCTTTTATGGATGTATTATGCAATACATAATGCTTACATTGAACTTGAGTATTTTGTGCACATATAGATCCCGTCAAAACTACAGATCCTTCTCCTCTTCCTTTTAGACCCTTCCCCCCTCCTCTCTTCCCACTAGCTCCCACTTTCCTCCCAGTTTGGTTCTATGAAATGGCTGCAACCTGGGTTTCTCATATTAGAGAAACTGTTCAATACCTAACCTTCTGCATCTGACTCACGTCACTGAGCATGATGGTCTCAAGTTGCCCCCATTTACCTACGAAGCCTCAAATCTATCTGCCTTCATAGAAGAGTAGTATTCCATTGTGCTTACTCTTCTTTGTTAATTGTACCATTGAAAAATGGTCCTGTATTTCTGGAAAGAAAAGTGATGATTCTGAAATCAGGAATATGAAATCATGCAATATTTCTCTATAATTACTGACTAATCTTTAGCTCTCTTGCAAAGAAAAGCCTTACAACACTCTGGGGATGAACAGTGGTAATCAGAATATCTTCAGAAGTTGTACAGTGGAGTTTTAGGCTTTAGTCACCAAGATTTTACTTTCATTGCCTTATTGGGGTTGTGGTAACCCAGGTAGGATATGAACAGAGCTTCTTTGGTAATCTTCTTTTTAAATGATCCCATCCAGGTTGGTTTCATTTATTGCTGCTGTTGTGCAATGTATCGTGGACAAGTTTGGCAAAGCTTTACTTTTCTTATTGTTCACTCCTTAGTTAAAACATTTCAAAAATTTTTAATTCATTGTATACTTTGTAGGGGTACTCATACTGCCAATAGCTACCTATTTCCAAAGCATTTTGAATTCATAGGCCAAATTTATACATCAATGTAAGTATCCTTTATTTTGGTAACTGGCAAGTCTAGGTAAACACTACTAATTGAAAGGTTTTTTCACTTCTAGGAAAAGTTTATGTTCCAAGAGTAGTTCAACAACATAACTTACTTTGTAATTTTTAGATCTCTTTGTTGGTATGAGCCAACAAACAAGACTGAATCAAGGATATCCGAGAGGCTCTAAGTCCATGAAATGTGTGGGGAGCTCCCTCACAGACATACTGAATCATGGGTATCTTTTTCCACACATGGAAGGAGGAGAGTTGCTGGGTTGATTATTACAGCAATGAATGGTTATGTTTGCAGAGTAAAGCTTCTTAGGAAGATGAGAGACTAGCTAAAATATTCAGTGTTTATTCTTTTCTCTTCCTAACAATAGAAGAAGCAGGGAAATCATTAAATTTTATGAAGAACCTAGAATTAAGTTGGCTGAGTTGACCCATGCTTTTACAAGTCTTGCTGTAGCTGCAATAGCTCTTAGATGCTTCTAAATGGCTACTGAGCTAAAGTAAGACTAAAAACAAGATTAATCTCTGACGATTCCTGTGTAGTTCAATCAGAGCCCATAGCATTCTTACTCAGACTTTTCATGACAAAAAAAGAAAGATGACTTTTGAATCTAGCATCTCGAAACATAGTTGTTATAGTACACTTTATGCTTAAACATGAGCATGCTTCTTTTAACTGACAAAAGTGTACAACCCTTGCAAGGTATTTCTGTTTACATCTTCTAGTTTAATATAATGAATTGAGGAAGAAATTAGCTTTCTTTTTCATTTATCAGTTTCTTATTTCTAAGTTTGGCAACCAAAAGAGCTCTTCTAATAGTTCTAAGTTGATTAAAATCCGGAGGATATTTAAAAATCTGACTATTTTCATTGCTCTTCTTTCATAGATAAAGGAACTAGGCTCTGTTGGTGGTCATTGCAGTAAACTCAGAGATAGCTTAGGCGCCAAAGATATATTAACAGCTTAATTATTCTGACCTGAATGCCTGTATTTGGAAAATGAAGAATCATGAATAGTTGTAGGAAACAAGGTATAAGTCTTAAGTATCTAAAGTCAAGAAGTGATTATTGGCAACATTGTGACAACACATAATAATGATAGTTATTAGGAGCTGAATTTTTATTTTTGTTGAAGAAAAGAATCTTTAAAAAATATTTAAAAGTTTGTCAAAAGCACAAAACTAATGAGCTGTTTCTTGACAAAAGAAATCTTTAATCTTATGGGCATAAAATAATTTTTTACATTTAAAAGACCTAACTAATTTTATTCTTTTTTGTGCATTATTTATGTAACAATCTGCAGTAAATTAAGGATGGGCTATTTACCTGTCTGTACATGTATATATTTAGACACATGTAGATATATGAATAGGTAATAAGTTTAAATTGTTTATATGGCTTTATAATTAAAGCTATTAAATAAAATAATGTGTATGGCATATTAAATTTAGCCTATCAATAATCTATTTAAGTTTCAGTAATAATATAACATTTTTTCACATAACTTCTTTATACCTTTGATGCTATCTTTTGCTCTTTCTTCCTTCCACACCCATGATCCTGAGGCTGGTTCTCTTTGACTCATCTATCAGCTGTTGTATCCAGCTACTCTGCTCATTTCTAGTTTGGAGTCATGCCTAATTATAGCATTTGTTTCCTCAGCCTTGTCTTCAAGGTCTGAAATTCTGTCCTCACAATTTTCGAGTCGTCTTCCCTGCTTTCAGATATATTTTTCATATCCTGAATTTCAGATAGATTAATTTTCAAAATTTCTACTTTTCCATTAAATTGTTCCTTCACAACATGCATTTCCTTATTTTAGTTTTTATTTATTTTGAGATAAGGTCTTTCTAGGATGCTATATGAATGCAGGCTGGGCTGGAACTTGAGATCTTCCCACCTTACCCAGAGTGCTAAACATTAGATTTCAGGCATGTGTCACCATGCCTGGCTTAACAGGGTTCTTTGCAGAGCAAAAGTTTTTCATCTTAATAAAATTCAATTTATCAACGTTTCTTTTAATGTTTTTATGCCTAATCTAAGAACTGTTTTCCTAGCCTGAATCCTCAAAATTTTCTTTTTCTCAATATAATTACAATTTTATGCTTTACATTAAGTCCATGCTTCATTTGAGTTAGTCATTGTATGAAGTGTGAGTGTGAGGCATAGTGCAAGGTTTACTCTTTTGCTCAAGGATATGCCGTTGCTCAGGGCCTCCACGAAGTCTGGCTTTCCCCCACTGAATAGTGTTTGCACCTTTGTCTGGTATCAGATGCACATAGTTATTGAGGCTATTTTGGTCTTTCTATGATGTTGTATTGACTTATATGTCTATCCTTCAGCTAATGCCACATAATCTTTAGTACTGTAGCTATAAAATAAGTCATGAAATTGAGTATATTGCTTAGTCTCACTTTATTCTTCTTTTCAAAATGTTTTAGCTACTTTAGTTCTTTAACCTTTTAGAATAATGTTATCTATATCCAAAAAAGAATCTTACATAGATGTTATTGAGATTTGTATTATTTCTTTATATCAATTTGGGAAGGACTGACACCTTCAGTTCTATTAGTTTAGTTTCATGTATTTTATGATTCTCATTTTTTTCTTTTTTGGGTGCATACCTACTTAGAACTGGTACACTTTCTTAGTAAGTAAATCTTTTTAATGATTATATAACGTTTCCCTCTGTTGCTTATAATTTTCTTTGCTCAGAAGTCTGTTTTGTACTAACAATAATTCATGGTCTAATTAGATTTAAGTGGCATTTATTTTTCCATCTTTTTACTTTTAATATGCCAACATTACTAGTTGAGGTAAGTTTCTTGCAGATTATATATAGCTGGAATTTTAAAAATTGATGTATTACAGGAACATCTGCCATTTTGTTTTTGGTTTTCTGTTTATATTGCTGCTTTCTTTTCCCTGCCTTCCTCTTGGTTGTATGGGCTCTTCTTAAAATTCCATTTTGGTTATTTGTAGGGTTTTTGAATGCACTTTTTTGAATATCTTTTTAGTGGATGATCTATTTGCTATACTACATAAACATTACTTAACAAATCTATTAGCATGTGATAAATAAGTGATATTAGCATCATCGCATCATCACTTTACCAGTTTAAAATGAAGTGTCGAAACTTTGACTTCAGGTTTTTTTTTTTATCTTCCCTTATGTATAGTATAGTTAAGTTGTCCACATTCACTTATGAACACATCAGACAGGCTTATAATTTTTGTTTCAAAGATCAAACAATTGATCTACATTCATTTAAGATGACATCAGACATTCTTATAGTTTTTGTTTGAGGTGTACCAGACTTAAAGAGAAAGAAAGCCTATTATATTTAGTCTGTGCTTTTGCTTACCATGTTCTGTGTTTTATGATGTTCCATGATTCCTTCTGTAATCAATTCCTTTCTTTTCTAGGGAAATAGATTAATCATTCTTTTGGACGAGGTCTGCTAGAAAAAGTACAAGCATTCTGTCATCTGAAAAATATTTTCTCTTCATATTTGTAGAATGTTTTTTGCTGAGTGTAAAACTTAAGGTAGGAGGAGCTTTTTTCCAGTAATTAATAAATGTCATGCCATTTGTTCCTGTCCCTCATAGTTTCTGCTACAAGAAATCTCCTACCCAGTGGATTTAGCCTGTAGTATTGCAGGAAGGCATTGATTTGAATCAACATGAGCACAAGGCCCCATCTTCTCCAACATTGAGACTTCATCTTCAGGCAAATAAATTATTGGTTATTCTACATGCTATAAGGTAAGAAATTTAATGTCAAATATAATACAGCATATAGAAAAGACAACCAACACTTTCAACTCACGTTTCAAAGAAAAACTAGAATTTTTTTCAATTATTTTATCTTTTCTTTTTCCTAGAAAAATGTAATCAGTGAGCAAGAAGGAAAAGAGAAATGCACAAAATAACTTTTTGTGTGTGTCTTTTTAACTCAGCATAGAGAGAAAACTTGTATCTTGCTTCTATCCAGCTCCATATCAAAAATGGAACCAAACAATAGCATCAGGAACTGCACAACTGAAAACTTCAAGAAAGAATTTTACCCAGTTGTATACCTGATAATATTTGTCTGGGGAGCCTTGGGAAATGGCTTGTCCATCTACGTTTTCCTGCAGCCTTATAAGAAGTCCACGTCTGCGAATGTTTTCATGCTCAACCTGGCCGTTTCAGATCTCCTCTTCACAGCCACTCTGCCCTTCAGGGCTCACTACTACTTGAACAACAGAAGCTGGGTGTTTGGGGATCTGGCCTGCAGAACTATGTCTTATGCCTTCTATGTCAACATGTACACCAGCATTTATTTCCTAACCGTGCTGAGTGTTGCACGCTTCCTGGCCATTGTTCACCCCTTCCAGCTTCTCCATGTCACCAGCATCAGGACAGCTTGGATACTGTGTGGCATTACATGGGTCCTTGTCATGGCCTCCTCCACAATGATGCTGAAGAGTGGCTCTGAGCCAAAAAATAACACCATGTCATGTTTGGAGTTAGATTCCCAAAAGATTAAAAAGCTATTGATCATGAACCACCTTGCCCTAGTCGTAGGCTTCCTACTGCCATTCTTCACTCTCAGTATCTGTTACCTGCTGGCCATTCGGGTCCTGTTGAAGGAGGAGATCCCAGAAGCAAGTGTGAGAGCTTCTCACAGGAAGGCCCTGACCACCATCGTCATCGCCTTGGTCATGTTTTCTCTGTGTTTCCTGCCTTATCATACTCTGAGGACCCTTCATCTTGCCACATGGAAAGAGGATTCATGTGGAGATGGGCTGCATAAAGCTGTGGTTGTCACACTGGCTTTGGCAGCAGCCAATAGTTGCTTGAATCCTTTTCTCTATTACTTTGCTGGGGAAAATTTCAAGGATAGGTTAAGGGATGTATTCAGAAAAGATAATCTACAGAAGGCAAAGACAAAGTATAGCCTTCCAGTTTGTGTGTGTTTGAAACCAGAAACAATAGAGTAAGGCATTATCAAGTGACATATGTTTGTGTATTTTTATGTCATCCTTCATTCACATGTAGTCTTCAAAATACTTTGTATCTGCATCACTCCCAGCAAACGCAGATCCCCAGCATCTAACTGACAATGCCTTCTGCTAACAGGACCTACTTTAGAAATATCACTGAGCATATTTTCAGTGGTTGAATCTAAATAAGGGCTTAGGAAAGAAAAATTCCTACAAGAGTCTTTCAGGTTAAAATGATGGTGGTGAGAGATGCCTAGAAAAATGAATTCTGCTTTTCATCAGGGTCTACCCTAGTACTCTGGATCTTCGGACATTCTAAATTACTAATTTAAAGACATTCCCAAACTTCCCCAACTTCTCTAACTCCCTTTCCCTATTAAGTCCATTGAGGTAACATCTGATAAACACACCCACTGGAAACCCCAGTACCCCAAAAAGCATATCTTAAGAATTCAGGGGAAGACTTTGTGATGAGGAAATCTGCCCCTAACAAGGCAGGTCAAGGTCCAAACAAGGACGATGGGATAGAGAAGGGGGAGAAGAACTAAAACAAGAGAAGACTGATGACGAGTAGGAAGAACAAGGAATTTCGTTTTGCTTTGAGAGAGGTGCTCCAGTACACTGAGGACAAGAATGCTCCCTTGCCAAGAGACTGAGAAAGACAGGCTGGTAGGCCTGGGGGACCGCCCTGAAGATGAAGTAATTGAGTGCAGGAGTGGGGAGATAAGAGGGCTTTTCTATTGAAACTTGCTTGGGTTTGGGCTGACTTCACAAGTGTCCTCATTCTCACTCATTAATCCATCAGTGTGGGAGCCAGAATAAAGATGTAATCTTTGAGGGTTTTACTGGGCAGTCGAGAGAGAAGATAGGGTGAAGAGCAAGTGACAAAGGTTGTTATATCCCAAAAATTCATTTAGCATTTCAGTAGAACATGAGTGGAAAGCACAAAAAAGCACCTGATAATAGGTGGGAATTCTTTCTGTCTAAAGAAACAAAGCTAAAGATATTGCCTATGGCTACCACCATGACCACTGCTAATGCTGAGTGACTGCCTCACGCTGGTAAACCTGTACTAGGCACTTCACATTCATTAATCCCACAATACTCTCACATTGAACCTCTGACGCAGGTTTGGGTGGGGTTCATTTTACAGGTTAAGAAATGGAAGCCCAAAGTAATTTTAAAATATGTCCATGTTTACACAAACAGGAAGAGTCTTAAAAACCTCCATGCCTAAGTGTTCACCGGATGCTCTCCTCAGTGCTCCTTTCAAGAGCCTCCAGGGATAGCGATTGGAATTCTGAGTAAGAGCTCTCCTCTTCTACAGGACAGAGAGATTCCCTCTTCACTCCGACAAGAAAACTCAGGTTGCACCTTTGGGTTTGCTGGCTTCTGGTACAGTGCAGGATACAAGGGAGGTGGAGGCATTAGGCAGTTTTCATCATAAACAGGAACCCCAGTACCTTCCTTGATTCAGCTACAGGAGATGACTGACAAATGGTTACCTGTCAAGACAGGACCCTGGACACTCCACCTATGAAAAACTTCTCTTTCCAGAACAAAGACTTACAAATACAGGAAGCTCTTCAGACCAAAGTCTGGGCATCTGCTTTGCTATATACCTGACGGCAAAACCCGCGATGCAACGGATCTCTTCCACTCACAGACAGCATCTGCTCAAGTTGTCACCAACTCACTCTTGACCACTACATATTTGAGGTAAAGGTGCTGGTGCCACAGACACACCAAATAAAGGAGAGAGCAGCTGGAGGCACCTTCAGCTTGAAAGGGTGCAGCACTGAAATCACTTGTGCACTTTTATCAAAAAGCTCTTCCTGGAGGATGTGCTCCTCCAAACTAAGGAGGAGTCAAGAGACGGCTGAGAAGCACAGGCTCTAACACAGGGGCAAGGAGAAGAGGATAATCCAGGTGTTGATGAGAGAAGCGGTATCCCTGGGTAAAATCAAGAAACCGATTGATTCACACACATAGAAAGAGGGTTCCATTTCTCTTGAAGAGCTTGTGATGAACTAGTGATAAATCATAGAAAACACACCAAGCAAAAACACAATGCAGTTATTAAACGCTAGAGAAAGAAACTGCAGTGTAAAAAAAGGAATCTTACTGTGGTACACTACATGGCTCAGCTGAGAATAACCTTTACATAAAGAGGAACATTGATGAAGAAATATTGAGATTTTTTTCAGGAAACTAGAAAAGAAGATGTGCGTGTTGAAGGGAAAGGTATAAGAACCTGAGATCAGAGAGAATGAGCATTAACTAGAGCTGGAAAATGGCAAAATGGCAAATGGCTTTGTAAGTGTGCTATTTAGCAACAGGAGGTACATACCAGATAAAGAAGCAGAAAGAATGGACAGACCTCTTCTGGAGAGAGGCTGAAGGGGGGGGGAGGGGAGAGGGTGGGGACTTCTCTTCTTCTCTTAAGAACTGTTTACTGTGCTGTGCTGAAATAAAATAAAAATTAAGTTAAAATTATATTTTGAAGTTCAATTTAATTCTGAGGTTTTATAGAAAGAGGAAGATTAGAAAGATCCCCAGAAATGGAATCCCAACACTGACAGGAGAGGGAGAGGGACGAAAACAGGGAAGGACAGCCAGAGATAGACAGGCTCTGGAGGCCAGTCTCCATTCAGGCAGAGAACAGCCTCTGAAGGGTGGATGGTGTCCGGGGAAAGGAGACAGTGGGGGGCTTAGGTTACCAAAGTGAGCGGAGCGTGCCCTAGGGCTTTACATACACCACTTTGTGTTTGAGAGTTTAGGTATCTCCTTAAGCAAATTGTTTTACTGGGAGAAACAATCATGCTGTGTGCTTTGGTAGAGTTATGATACTGGTTTTTGGTGGGTCCCAAGAAGCAAATGCTGCTGTTATTTTATGTTTATGTTAAATGATCAATTTTCAGTCTTAGACTTTAGTATTTATTTATTAGCTAGGCTGGTCCTGAACTCATCATTATGGAGCCCAGGCTGACCTTGGACTCACAGCAAGTGCTGTGATGACAGGCATATGCTAACACGCTCAGCTTACGTGGTGATGGGGATCAAATTCAAGTACTTAGAACTTTCTAGGCAAGTGCTCCAAGCTGTTTAACTACTGACCCACTCCTCCAGGCCCAGTATTAGATTTAATAATTGTAGTTAACTCTCAAGTAGAGATGATGTTAAAATGATCAGAATGGCCTAGGAGATGAGATTGGCTAGAGTGATAACTTTTACTCAAGAATTCACTTTTCCTTCTGGAAAGGAATTTGAAACAGAAACTCAGGGCAGAATGGAGTAATGGGGGAGCCCAAGGGGTAGAGACAAGAGATCCTTACTCCAAAACATTCCATCCCTAGCAGAGAGGCAGAGTTGCCTAGAGCTGAGAAAGCCACAGGAGAAATACAACAAGAAAGAATTGATGCAATGTTAATGTGTAGTTTAATACTCAAATAGTTAGAGTATGGTTGTGGCAGAAGAGTCCACAGAGAGACAAAGGAACAGCCAGGAAATAGAGGCAAATTTACCCAGACAGTTGGAGAGATATCAGAGGTTTGCAGGACACCAAAGTCCAAGTCCAGGAACCTTCAGCTCCTGCTCCCTGAGCTTCTGTGTTCCTAACGTGGGAAAGACAGAACAGGTGTACAGTATGTGTGGAGAACCTGCAGTGAAAGTCAGTGGACTCATGTGGCCCTGGAGCCCTGTGGCAAAGAGGCTTCCCCGCTGCACTGGCTCATGTACTACCTCAGAACCTTTACAGAATCCTCAATTTAGGAAAAAACAAACTCTCATGTAATTATCCAATTGGAGAACCCTTATAATGACCAAGACTGAATTGCTCTAATGGGATGGGATCTTGAAGTCTGATGTTAGTTAATGTTTTTTAAATTAATGATGTTGTTGTGAAGCCATTTTGATTGGCAATTCTTGTTTATTCTTTATTCACAAGGTATTTTATGCAAACAATAAGTTAAGGTATAAAATTGTTGCCTCTTTTTTCACTCATAGCATGAAAAACAAAATATTTTAATATTTCTATTCTCACAGTATTTGCATCCTTTGATTCTAAGATATTCATCTGAATTTCATGTTAATGGTTCTTTTGCTTTTGTTTATAACTTTAGTCATATAGATAGGTCTCATCCTACTTGGAAATGATAGAATGTTGAAGCCCAAGCCAGTCTACTCCGAGAACTCAAAATATTATTTAGTTTTGCATGTTTTTGTATTTTCTAGAAATAACTGTCTTTTTGTTTTTGAGACAGGGCCTCACTCTATAGTCCAGACTGGTCCTGAACTGACTATGGAGCCCAGGTTGTCCTTGGACTCAAAGCAATCCTCCTGCCTCAGCCTCCCAAGTACTGGGATTACAGGTGTGTGCCAACGTGCCCGGGTTATGTGCTGCCTGGGAATTGAACTTGGGTACTTAGCACTTGACTTAGAGCTTGCTAGGCAAGTGGTTTAACCACTGAGTCATTCCTCCAGCCCTATGGTAACTATTTTTTTACTTGTTTTTATTTCTTTGAGATTCAGTTATAATACTGTTGCATGGATGATTAACACAATTTAATTACCTACATTTCATTAACGAGAACTTAAGTTAATGTCAATATTTTGCTATTAAGAATGATACTCCTATGAATATTCCTATACATGTTTCCCAGTGCACACAAGTGACATATGCTCCAGATTATACACCTAAGAAAGTATTCGTGATCAACATTTCTTGGCAACCCTCTTTTCCAAACTGGTTTACCTACTCATAGCTCCACTGGCGCTGTACGAGAACTCCCAGGAGATTCCCTTCTTGGAAGCATTTAAGATGGTATAGATTTTTAATCTGTGCTTCCATGTGACTTTCATACAAGAAAAACTTAGGAAGTTCACCACAAATAAATCTCTAGTCACAATAGCAAATTACAAAGTTTTCATTCTTGATAACAGAAAAGCAGTAACAGATGGACAGTCCAAAATGCAGGAAAGAATATTGAACAAATACATGGATAAATGTATGTACAAGTCTAGAATTCCACGTTGATAGCTGGGTTAGCATCCTTTGCAGTTTGTTGCTGATGTCACCTATGCAGATGCCATTTCTTTATTAATGATGACTGCATTTATTCATGCTAGGCTCCCTTCTAGAATATGCAAGCATTTTTCATGTAATATAAGAAGGTAAAAATATAACTAATCATATTTTAAAGATTAAAAAAAAATGAGTTATGGGACAGGAAGTGTAGCTGATTAGAGTGCTTGCCTAGGAGGTGCAAGGCCCTGAGTTCAACATTCCAGCACCAAGCAGTAGCTGGGTGTGGTGTCTATAATCTGCTGAGATTCAGGAGGTAGCGAGAGACTGCTCTGAGTTCTAGGCCAGCCTGGGCTACATAGTGAGTTCAGAACCAGGCTGGACTATAATGTGAGATCCTGTCTCAAAAACAAACAAACAAACAAAAAATAAAATGGTTTAAAAATAGAATCATAAGGAAGTAATTTGAAGTGATTTGCAAAATGTACTTGGAAATGATAGAATGTAGAAGCCCAAGCCAGTCTTCTCCCAGAGCTCAAGTTCTCCCCAGCTGCATCAGACCCCGTACTCTTATGTACTGTACTAAGCTATGGGGTGATTGTCTTAGTTACTTTATTATTGTTTTCACAAATTACCTGACACCACAGTTTAAGGGAGGGGGAGAGAAGATTTATGTAGCTCACAATTTCAGAAGGTTTCACACAGTCAATTCATGGGACAGCTGGCAATGGTGAAGGCATATCGTAGACCTAGAGGTTGGAGAGCTGCTCACCTATTCACCCCACTGCTAACAGAGGCCAGGTGAGTCTAGAGACTCAGGCAAGGCTAGAGTCTTCCCAAGAAGAAGCTGTAACAGTGATCCTGTCTCACTGATCGAGCTGTTTTTCATTCAAGATGGTCTTAAGATCTTCTCTTTGTCTCCTGTGTATTGAAGTATTACTATGGTATCTGATTTGGATTGCCTATGACTAATCTGTTGTTAAGGCCACGTTTTGCATTTTTCAATTTTTATTAGAGCTATGCTTTTGTATCTGTGGGTTCTACATCTATGTATTTTCTGTCTGCGTCTTAGATGGAAAACTTGAAAAAGAAGTTTGTGTCTGTACTAAAAATGTACAGTTTTGTCTTGGTGCTAGTCTGTATTTGTATAGCATCTGTAGCAAACTATATAGCATTTACATTGCATCTGGTATCATAAGTCATCTAGAGAGGATTTAAAGAATATGGGAGGCTGTGTATAGGTTACATGCAAGTGCTATGCTGTTTTATATAAGGAACTTGAGTATCTACTGTGTTTGCTGTGGAAATCCCAAAATCAATTTCACATGGGCATCGAGAGACAGCTGTAATTTGTTTTTTTATTTCTAGAGCTACATTTTTCCAAAATGGTACAGTTATAATTCTTTGATTTTGTTAACCTCTTCACACTAATTGAGTGAAGTACACTTTTTATACTCCAGGTCAAGTAATTCTGTCCTTGAGGTCTTTGCCAGTTTGATTCTGTTGCCTGTTATTTCTGCTACTTCTTATCCATGTTTCATCTTTTTCATATGGGTCTTGTTCTTTGGAAAATTTTCTTTGAGAATTTTTAGTACTTATATTGAGTTGTCTCCAGAGAGTTTTACATTTATATTTGTTAAGTTTTGGGGTATGCTTTGAAATCTTTCTGAACTTTTCTCTTTATTCTTAGAATTAAGATTTTAAGGTTATTAGCCAGCTAGCTATCCCATTTCTGGACAAAATAAATGACTCAAACAACATAACAAAGTTTAGTTTGGCTCACGTTTTAAGGGCTTTCAGTCCGTGGTTGGCTGCTTCAAAGAAGCATTATGACAGAAGAACATAGTGGAGCAAAGCTACTTAGTTCCTGCAGCTGGAAAGCAGAGCAGAGGAGCAGCGCCAGAGAGGAAGGGGTAGGGACCAGAAATAGACACTAAGGCCACACCTCCATGACCCACCCAGACACACCCAACAGTGTCCCCTCCCCCCCACCCCCAATAGGCTGCTGTCTAGCGAATCCAGTTAACACAATTAACTCAAGAGTCACACTGGGTGTGGTTACATATACCTGTCACCCTAGCACTCTGGGAAGCTAAGGTAGGAGGATCCCAAGTCTGAGCACAGTCTGGACAAATCAACAATGTAGTTGGACCCTGTCTCAAAACTAAAAAAAATTAGAACTAGGAAGGGGTTGAGTTGAGGATGTAGCATAGCATGCAGGCTGTGGTTTCTGACCCTGGTACCCCAAGAAAAACAGATTATACCAGGTAAAATGCTAATAGACTTTATTAGGCCAAAATTGAAGGAATTTCATTCTCCTTGCTCTCAGAAATTAAAGTTTTAGCTTTTTTGTAGTAAAAGAAATATGTTCTGAATTATTGGGGATTTTTATTATTAATTTGATATGATTCCATGAGAAGGTTTCCTAGTGAGAATGCCTTTCTTTTTCTGCATTCCTCAATTCAACCTACCTCTCTAATGTTGCAGTCAAACTCACTTTGCTAAACCCACCAGTAATCACCAAATTGTCAAATCTAATGATCCTTCCTTAGCCTCAGTTTACATAATCACTGTTGCATTAGACACAGTTGGTCACTATTTATTATAACGTTATATTCTTGGGTTATGTGATGTAACAATAATTTTTTTTCTGCCATTTCTGAAGCTACTCCTTCAGACAGGCTCTGACTTGGCTATTCTCTGAGTGTTTTAGTCCACTCAGTAATGAGCACCACAGGCTGGGTTGGAATCCATGTATCTGAGATCCCCATGCCACATTTACCTTCTGCTAACTCCCATCTGGGTGGTGCAGTTCTGTCTGGTTTTGCTCATCCAGTCACCAGAGACTCTGGTAATAGGAACTTTGTCTTCTTCCAGATCATATTTTTAAATGAAGCCTTCATAATTTTATTTGAAATAAACTTTCAAAATATGAGAACTACCATCAATTCAGTTCCACATGTTACTTTACTGGGTACTCACCAATTCTGAGTCAGGCACTGTTCTTATCACCTTGGAGGTAGGAAAGATAAGTAAGCCATGAACTAGCAAAGGGCTGAAAATATGTGCATAAAACACTGTGTTGTTACACTGGCTGTTACAAGCAAGATACACACAGCACATCAGCAGAGCAGAGAAGAGAAAATTCTAGGTCAAGTTGAAGGCTTTGTGGAAAATGGGCTGTAGCCATGTGCCCCAGCAGAGTATTTCTGTCAATGACAGGTCACATATATATGATGGTGGTTCCCTAAGATTGTATTACCTAGTGACAGACACTGTAGCCATATTAATTCCTCTAAGTACTCCCTGACATTCACACAGCTACAAATGACCCCCTTCTCAGAACGTTCTCTTGTTAAGTGTTCGTGGACAGTGTTTGTATTTGTCTCAACTGTTAAAGAAAGGGTGGAAGTTAGCAGGTAGAAATTAAAGAAAGGGGGGGGGGGAAGTAGTTTAGTTGAAGAACATGGATGAAAACAAGTAACATCTAGTGCTTTTTGGAAATTGTGAGCACACTCATGTGGCCTGGTGGAATACCCAGGTTCCAGGAGGGACAGAAAGATCACACAGGGGTAAGAGCAGGGTGTGTGAGATTACAGAGGATATGAATGTCATGCAAGGGACCTGTTGTCATTTCAGAAGTGATAATAACCCATAGAAGACTTCTGAAGGGAGCAGTCTAACACCCAGGACTGTGAATGAGGAGTATTACTCTGGAATGTACACATAAGCTAGATTTCCAATGTTAATTATACATCGACATTTTAAGTGAATCACTTTGTTCTTGATTATCTTCAATTGCATATTACTCATTTTCTCTTATTCTCTGATAGAACAGATAAAGCACAAAATAATTTTATCAGAGTTGCCTGCAAAGAAATGCTTACAGCAAAGAAGACATTGCCTTTGAAAACCCATGGCTTTTCTCACCAGTCCTTACCTTGCCTCCCTTTGACCACATTTGGCCCTTTCAGTTTTGTCTAAAACAAAAACAAAATCTATACCTGAAAATTATTGTTGGATAGATTTATAGTCTGGCTTGGGTATTGTGTGTGGGTTTTTTTTTTTTAATGTGTGATGATTAATCTTGAGCGTTAACTTGGCTTAGCGTTGGCCTGAGATTATCTAGTTATATTCATTCTGAGTATGTTCATGGGGATGCTTCTGGAAGAGATGGACGTTTGCTCAGAAGACTGAGTAAAACAGATGGTCTTCCTCAGAAAGGACTGGGCATCATCCAATCCCCTCAGGATCTGAACAGAAAAAGAAAATGGGAAGTTTCTCTCTCTACCTAAAACTTGAGCTAGGACACTAATTTTCTGTCCTCAATCTGAGACTTACACATTCAGCACAACATTCTTGACTCTCAGGTCTTCAGATTTGCGGTAAAGCTGAACCACTGGCTGTCTTGGGTCTGTAGCTTGCAAAATGCAAATCCCGAGACTTCTTAGCCTCCATTGTCACATGAGAAATTCCTTGCAATAACTTTCTTTATATGTAGACAGACACAGATAGATATGGCTATAGCTATAAGTATAGAAGATGTAGTTATAGTATAGGATGTTCTGTTTCTCTGGGGAATCCTGACGAATACATAAGTTTCACTGGTAACTGATGGAATCTTACAGAAACTTACCAATTTCCATCTATTCTCTTTAGGAATCAAGGTAGTTTATAACTGTGGTCCTCCATTTCAAATTTCAATATTTCCTGAACTCTGTTGCCAAGAAAAAATATAAACCTGAAAAGGTAGCATGCTTACATAAGAGAGAAAGTTTCATCCAATGATCCACCAGCTATACCAACTATCACAGGCTAATTGGTATTTAGGGTAAAGAGGGGAATTTATTATTCAGGTTACATTCTAAATGCTTTTGTAGACCTTGTCATACAAATGCAGCTGTCAGTGAACATTGTTTTAAAACAAATAATTGCTTTGTGTTTAGAGTCGTTCCTTGATTTATTTGTTCTTTGTTTTTGCTATTTTGAGTGTTCTGAAAATAGCTTACCCTCGTGCTCTTGCTTAAGAGATGGAATGATTGTGCCAAACATAATGCAGTGCTGGACAGAGGAAGCACAGAAGTTGGCACTTGTCCTTGTGACCAAGGAGAAGCCCACAAGCTGGAATTTCTCCAGTTGGCCCCCTGGGGCTCCCGGAACAAATGACTTTCACCCTCTGCTCAAGAAGTGACATCAGAAGCCCAGCTTCTTCTGATTCAAGCACCTGGGTCTCCTTAACCTCCTCTCAGATGCAGCCATCTACAAACAGCTTCTTACATCAATATGCTTATGTAACTTCTGAGCAGGTAAGAAGGGAGCTGTCATCTCAGAAGAGAAAGGATAGACTGTACCCGCCGTGTGCTACACACCATGAGCCGCCCAAACTTGGCTGAAGTCAGTCCTGACTGCCCTTCAGAGGTTGTTGAAATCCATCACCTTAAATCACAGGTTGGAGTTTTATTTCATTTTGTTTTGCTTTTATTTTGTCAAAAACTCCAACAAAGAAAAACCCAGAGAATTGTGAGGCTAGGTGATGGATGACATTAAATATGCAAGGTGAAGTGTTCTGGAAAGCAGGTTAGTTGGGGGAACCCCTTCACATCTGAGAGACTACCTCTGAGCTCTGCCTCTAGGCTTCTAGGAGGGACTTTTCCTGGCTTCTACTTTCTCTTCCATAAATTTGAAAAGATTAAAAATGATATATGGAAAAGCAACCACCAAAGTCCTGGGTACAGAACAAACACTCCATGAATCTTACTTGTTTTAGTAGGAGAAAATAGGATCATAAAACTTGAAATATTATAAAAGCACATAATAGTAATGTGTATGCAAGTATGCGCATGTGTCTATTTGCTGTCTGTCCATCTGTTTATAAGGTCAGTTGTATGAGAAACACTTCTTGATGGAAATGTAAATTAGTATGGCCACTATGAAAAACAGTATGAAAATTTCTCAGAAAACTAAAAATTGGGCTACTAAATATAATCTAAATGTACCAATTCGTCAGTATGTACCTGAAGGAATTAGAGCCGGTACAGTGTAGAGATACTCCTGCTTACAGTGGCACAATTCACAGTGTAGCTGTGGAATCAGCCTAGGCATCTATCAAAGGATGATTGGACCAGAATTGTCAAGTACATACATAATGGAGTATTGGGCAGCCGTACAAAAGAATACATCACATCATTTGCAGGTAAATGGATGGAACTGGGGATCATCATGTCAGATGAAATAAGATATACTCAGTATGGTATGTTTTCTCTTCTATGTGTTATCTAGAAAAAAATAAATGAAAAGAGAAGGAAGACAATCAGAGAGTGGGAGGAGGTTAAGAAAGGACAAAAGGAGGCAAGATATAATCAAAGTATATTATATGTAGATATGAGAATGCCACAATGAAACTCATTATTCTAAATATTCAGGATATATAATAAAAATCTCAAAAAAGGAAAAAATACTTGACGTGGAAGTTTCCAGAAAAAAAGCCTTTGAATCTATTTGGGTGGTGCTACAGAGAAAACGGCTTTATTTTACCAATTCTGCTATTTTCCTTATATATTCTACCTCTATAAACTGTGTAAGCTAGGCAGGCTGGTGATCCAGTCATGTTCAAAGAAACACAGCTTGGAACCTCAGGAGTGATTAATGGACATTAGACCATCTTATTATACCTTTTCATGAAAGTGCCCAAGAGGAGTTGATTTATTTTTAACATACAGTAACAAACCCCAAATCTTCCCTTTTTAATTACCCCCTCAAACTGACAACTGTCCCAGAGACTCCACAGTCTCCACTCTGCTTCTCAGCCCTGACCTCTGCCCAGTGCCTCTGTTACCATGAGACTGTGCATAAAGGGATTATCTTACACATGCATTTATTAAAGGATTAGTGCATTTCTCTGAACCACTAAATAAGAACAAAACTCTCAAAGTACTTAAGAAGTACGATTTAAAGATTATAGTGTATACAAAAAGAAGGAAAGGTATGACTGACACGTTGACGCTAATCCTCTTCAAAGTACTCCTAACTTTGAACACACTCACCCCATTGTTACTGCCACTTTCTGAAGCAGTTCTGGAAGTCCTTTGTTCTGTTAGTTGCACTGTCCAGACTGTTTTGATATCCTGAAACAATGCAAAATGTTTATCTTTCATGCTCATTCTAACTTTGAGGCAGAACCTGCTCTGGTTTGGGTCCCAAGTGTTCTCCAAACCCTCATGTATTGGATTGTGATGGGATAACTATGGAATTGTGTGATATTGGGATGTAAGGCCTGGTGGAAGTGGCTGATGGTTGGGCTCTGACTTGGAGGAGGGATTGTGCCAACTTGCTGAGAGTTGGGGAGAGCCCCTGGCAGAGCTTCTAGATGTGTGTTGCTGACCTGTAGGCCAGCAAGCGAAGAAGGGGCACCCTCCCTAGGTGTGGGGGGGGGGGCCCATTTGGCAACTTACACTAAGTAAAAGAAAGAGGAAAACACATTGTTACAGCTTCTTCCTGGCAAGGGTCCGGCTCTGCCTGGGTCTCCAGGCCTCCACTTGCTGCTCACTTCACTTGGATCCTATACCACTTGGCTTCTGTCTGCAATGGGGAGAGCAGCTCTCCAGCCTCCGCTGTGTTTTTACTGTTGCCATCTGCCAGGCTGTGTGAGACCTTCTGAAACTGTGAACTAAATAAATCTTTCCTCCTTTAAGTTATGGGTGTTGGGTATTCAGTTACAGCAATGAGAAAGTAACCAGACAAGCAAGAAGTTACACTGTGCCATCTAAGGTGAATAAGGTAGACACACACATACCATAATGCTCGTAGAAGTCTGCCTTTCCATTGAATAGCACTCAGAAGGGACATTTACTATGCCTTTTTAAAAATCACAATTTATAAAATTGAAACAGGACTCCCAGAGCTGCTGCACAAAGTGGCCAGCACAATAAGATGAGTGTGACGAAAGGACAAATGGAGTATTTTGAGGGGATTAAGGGCAATATGTCTTATATTATAATGTATTCTAAAGATTTGCTGTATTGTTAGAGCATTCCTTGTACATAATTAAGAAATTAGGAGCATAAATTAATAAATTTCCCTAAATACTTAAAGATTTTAACTTTAATCTAGCATTTCAAAATATTTAACTACATTCACAAATTTGAGTTTTATATTTAGAATGTTCCCCAGAGCACTGACATCACCTTTCCCATATTTTGAAGTGGGGACCCAAAACATTTCGAGTACCTTGTATTCTCAATCACCCCTTCCTTAACCTTTCTGCAAATAGAACTGTTTATCTCGAAAGTCAGCAGGAACCTGTATTCCCAGTTTGATGGAGAGGTAGGCAGGGCCAGGCTTCCCAGAGGTCGAGTGACACAATAAGAAACCCAACCCAGAAGTGACTCATTGGCTTATGCTTCCTTGGTTGCCACGATACAACAGACTGGCTGGCTAACAGCAGACTAGATAAAACAATAGTATGTTCTCGTAGTTTGGGTCAGTACAAGAGCAAGACTGAAGGGCTGCGAGGATTAGCTTGTGGTGAGACTTCAATCTGGTCACCTTCTTCTCTGTCCTTTCATGGCCTTTTCTCTGTGGGCACACTCAGAGAGAGCTATGTGGTATCACTTACTTTTCTTATTAATGACATCAGTCTTCTTACTTCCTGGCTTTTTCTTGGAATTTCACTTAAACTTCATTATTTTACTAAGGACTTTGTCTTCAAAAACAGTCACACTGGGAGCTGGGCTGAAAAATATGAATTTAGAAATGTACAATTCAGTTCATAGGGGATGTAACAGTAATGCGTCTGAGGCAGAGTCCCTTGGAGGAACATGTCTGTTGATCAGCTTTCCATTGCTCTGACAAAATATCAGGACCTGAGATGATCAATGCTAAGGACAAAGGTTTGTTTTGGCTCAGGGTTTCAGAGGTTTCCGTCCGTGGAAGTTTGATGCTTTGGGCCTGTGGTAGCACTGTATGTCATGATGGAATAGCACGGTAGAGGAGGCCTGTTTATTACCTGGTAGTCAGAAACCAAAAGGGAGAGATATAGGAAGGGTCCAGGTTCCCATATCTCTTTAATGATACACCCTACGTAGGTCCCATTTCCTAAGACTTCATCACTTCCTAAAGGTACAACCTTGGGAACCAAGACTTGGACACCTGGGCTTTGGGGGACAGTCAAAATCTAAACTATAGCAATGCTCCTCCTCAGCTCAGAGGCTGGGCTGCTCTTGCTGCCATATTCCTCACTTTTTATGAGCTGCAGTGACTCACTCGGAACCTTGTGTGCC
The DNA here is from genome assembly GCA_004027205.1 of Ctenodactylus gundi. Classification (NCBI taxonomy): domain Eukaryota; kingdom Metazoa; phylum Chordata; class Mammalia; order Rodentia; family Ctenodactylidae; genus Ctenodactylus; species Ctenodactylus gundi. The sequence continues at coordinate 21,954 of PVKB01005771.1, forward strand.
CTCTGGAAGAACAGGGCTGTGTTAGGAAATTTTGTTCTTTCTGTGCTTGATCCTGTGTATGATTTTTCTGTCCTTAATGACTGGTGTACAGGTAAGCTGAAGTGAGTGCAAACATCAAGAGGATCCAAGCCATCGTGTTTACCCATCTTCAGAATTGAGCTGCATCTTATGATAATTTTTTGAAGAGGCAGTTGTGGTATTATGACAGGCATTTTCCTTGGAATCAGAGGTCCTGGGTTCAAATCCTAACTGCCAATTGTGGCTCATAATGCCCAAGCTGTTGCTAGTTCCTACCTTCTCTTGCTGATTCATACCATCAATAGTTGGGAATGGTTTCCCATTTCTACTCAAAATCAGGAAGCATGCAACACCACAGAGACTTTACCAGAGCTCTTTCTTCTGCCTGAAATGCATTCTCTCAGGTATCCATTTGAACCTTCTTTGGTTCTCTTAATACTTCACTTAAAAATATCACCTCCCCCAGAAAGTTCTTTTCTGACCATACCATCTAAAATGTGCCTACTTCCATCAGACTCTCTTCCCAGAATCTGCTGCTCTCTTCTTTAACATAATGATTGCCATCGGATGTTACTGTGCACATTTATTTATTTATGTTTCTCTTTCCCAGTATAGTGCAAACTCCACAAAGGCAAATGCATTGGCTTCTTCATGGCTGTACCCCATGCCAAGAATACAACCCAGAGCAAAAAAGGCATTTGCTGAATAAGTTGAGTGCAAGAAGGGATGAGTGATTATAAAAGAGAAGAGCACTTAACCTCGGTTTCTTCTTCTACAACTTGGCTCCTCCTAACTTGGATCCTCCCATGGTAGCCCCTGGCTTAATGTGGACCCGCTGGACCTCTGCATCTCAGGCAGGGTGCCTAGGCACCAAGACCCTGCAGCTTCAGCCTTGCCGGCCTCAGCTTTCTGCAGATAGTCAGGGGCAGGGCAGGGCACAGGAAAGGTACCAGGAAGGCCAGCTTCCTTTCAACTGTGTCACCAGGTTGTAGACAGATACATGCTGAGCAGATGAGGAAGAACAGACCAACTCCTTCCCAATGAACATATTAAAGGCTCTGAACTAAATTTTAAAAAAGGTCAGGGAAGTGGCCTTGAAGGAGGAGAGAGGCTGGGAGGGTTTTGCCAAAGACAAAGCAACTTTGCAGTTTATATGTGCCTAAATAAAAGTGCTTGTGAAATAAAAGCAGAGTGGAGCAAGAGGAACAAAGCCCATCTGACACAAGGCCTGAACAAGGCTGTTGTTGGCATGGAAAGGGAGTGATGGGACACTCGGGAGAACAGTCACTGCGAGCCACGGCACTCAGTCTGTGGGAAGATGCCCATTATGGGAGTACACACTGGGGGTAAAGCCTAGCAAAAGTACTGTGTTGGAAAGCAACTGAGCATGGACAGCATCAAGTGAAGAGCCCATTTAAAAGAGGCATCAGTGGTGAGGTGAAAAGCCAGGCAGAGATGGGTTTACACCTGGTCCCAGCTAAGGGAACCTGGGCAAGGTACTGACTCCTCCCTAGCTTATTTTTCTCCTCTGAATAAATGGTCATAATGGTACTTATTGTGACATCAGTCTTCTTCCTGGCTTTTTCTTAGAATTTCACTTAAACTTCAATGATTTTACTAAGGACTTTGTCTTCAAAAACAGTCACACTGAGAGTCAGGCTGAAAAATATGAATTTAGAAATGTACCTTATTATAATTGCCTGCTAGCTAGAAGTGCAGCATTGGTTCATGACAGGCCTAGATGGGGTTAGGGAGACAGGAAGAAGGAAGGAGGGCCAGAATCAAGGGTTGGGGTTAGCCTGCGGGGGTGGCCAAGCAAAGCAAAGAAGAACTCAGGCTCTGTGGACAGAGGGAGCTAGTGGAGCAGCAAACATTAAAAAGAGGCCTGAGAGAGGTTCAGAGACTCAGGAGGGGCTTTGTTACAGGGCGGTAGGAATGAGCAATACTGGAGGAGAATGAAGAGGTGATCTGGTGATCATGTTACAGGGACCCTTGCCAGAGATCCTGGCAGAGGCCCAGGCAGTGCTGCTAAAGGCTATGTCGGCTGGATGGATTTATCCCCCTGTAGAAGATGGCCCAGAAAGCTCTGGTGCCTCCCTGGTACTCAGAGCCAAGCTGGGCCGACTGGGAAATCAGGCCTGCAGAAGATGCACAGGCCTCAGTAGGAGGCAGAAGTTTGCTATCCCAAGATTCCAAAGGCCCAGATGCCTGCTGGGCAGGAAATGGAAGTACAATAAATGCATCCCATTATCAAAAGCAAGAAAGAAATGTATCAGTTTGGAAGTCATTGAAAGACAGATTTTATGTTAATTTGAAAGAAAATATTTGGTTAGATGACTGCTTTGGGTGATTTCTTGATTTTATACGTTGTGAATGGACATCACCTTGGCACACATTGCCCCAGGCGTGTCAGACTGTGTGGTGACTGACCATCCATTTCATGCCCTGCTCAGTCCGGTGTCTGTCAGATTCTCCACATGCTATGCAAAATCACACCCCTATGTGGGAAACTTTCTTCAAAGACCAAGACAACTCCAAGCTCACCTTCCTGTGTTACAGGCTGGGATTGCCACCTACGGAATCCGTATCAGATTCTGCTGCAGCCCAGCCCCAACTTCCCAGTTATAAATCTACAGGAAACAATATAATCACTATGGTTATCGAGTGCCAAGGTCAAAGCTACATCTTTTGCACAGAAGGATGCCCACTCGTTCATGCATTTCAAAAGCATTTTGGAAGCCACATGATGCGTGACATCACCACAGGCTGAGTGCAGAAACAGCTGCATGAATCCAGCTGCCCTTGCAGATGTATGACTTTATTAATGAGATTTACAAAAAGTGGAAGCAGGTCACTTTTCAATTTTTATTTTGAAAGTACATTTTTTGCTAAAAATATCAACATGTGATAGGATTTTTTAAAAACTAAATAAATTGCGAGTTAGAAAGGTAATTGAAAATGAATTTTGATTTCTAATGTATACATTGATCAAACCTAGATAGATGCCTTTGAAACTTCAACATAGTTTAAAAGTGCAAAGGAGGCTAAAACCGTTGCAAACGGCTGGACTACCTTACCAGAATCACATATTGTATTTTTCTGTGCATTCTCTTTGATCTTCAGGACGGATCTGAAAGATAGTGTGTGATCTCCAGCTTCCAGGTAGCCAAATGGAGGCTCAGGGAAAACCCACACCTGCTGACAGAGAAAATCAAGCTGGGGTATGCCCACCTGCTGTGCCCATTTTTCTATATCGCCCTTTAACGCCCCTTGTGGCAAAAATGAAGATTTATGTAAAAGAAAACTACAACCATGAGAGCTTTTGTCAGTCAAACGAGACTTTTCAATACTTTCTAAAAAATAGTCTCTGTGCTGGTGTTTAGGGAAAGAAACAGATTTAGTTCAAAAAGAAACACTCATTTCCAGGCTCAGCCCTGGGCGCTGCTGAGTCTGTGCGGCGCGCCGCAGGTCCGGGGAAGGCGCGTCGTGCCTGCACAGCGCCCCCTGCCGGCGGAGCTCTGCTCCAGCCACCGCACTCTTGGGCGCGGCTCTTCACGTCTGACGCCTCCAAGTACTATCGGTGGGTGGTATCTTATCAGAGTTTGGAAATTCCATTGGTGACACTCAGGCTTTTATACTAATACGAGATTGCTTCAACAGCTAACTCATCCTGGGGACTCGCTCCCGACTTGTAGATCCATTTTTGCCACCTGTATCATTTTCTACGTTCAGCGCTCAGAACCCAAAACACACAAAGAACCACTCTTCCCCACTCTTGTCACCAAACCAGCAGCCTGGCATGATCCTTGGACCCTCATGGACTCGGTACAAACCCAGGCCTTCTGCCCTGCAGCTTGGCAATGTTGGTGGCAAGGTGTTAGTGCTGACCTGAAGTCCCCTGGTGGTCCATCTTGAAATTTGGGCTTTAGCTGCCCCAAGGTCCCAGCTTGGCTGGGAAATAAGCCAGCCCCTCAAAGTCCAGCCTGGCTGGGAAGCAGATGAACTTTTCAAGGTCCTGCCTCAAGCAAAAATAAAACTCCAGAGCTCTCTACAGTAGCCCTTGAATGTCCCCATTTTCCTATCTTCAGTTCCATTCTACCCTAAGTTTGAACACTCATGCCCCTCCCTCTCTTCCCAGAGGGTTGAAATGTCACTTCAGACTCCAGCATGCTGTCATCCCAATGAAATATTTCTCTTCTTCCTTGATTGGTCACCTCCCAGCCTTGAACCCACCTGGCAGCTCGGCCAGCCTACCCATCCACATCATAACCAGCAGCTTAACCTTCCTGAGCCCACTCCTCTCAGCTTTAAAATGGGAACTGTAGTATTTGCTGTCTAGGGTTGTGACAGGCCTAGGATGAGACATAAGAGGCAAGCAGGGCACAGGGCTTGACTTCTCTGGTTTTCAGTTGCCCAAGCCTGGGGCTGTGGGAGGGGCTATTTCTCTGCAAAAGGCGTCATCGCTGCTACTGCTGTGCCCATGGGCTGCAGGAGTCTTCAAGGCAACCTGGGCTTCCTCTCAGTCCCCAGTCACCTGCTCCCACCAAGGACCTGACACTTGTGTGAGGCTCAAGATACTAAGTCGAAGGAGGCTATGGTCGCCTCTCTCAGTGGAGCTTAACGTCTCCGACAGTGGTTCCCAACCTTTCAAGAGTGTTTCTCAGGCAATTCTTCCCTTAAAAAGATTCTTTTACACGAATGGTATTATTTTTACAGTAGTTATAGGTTCATAACAAAACTGAGCGAAAAGTACAGTGCTCTAATGCACCCACTGATCCCCCAGCCACAGCTCTCCCTCACCCCCATCAGCAGGCTGCCCCTTGCTCGTAAATCTGTTACAATTCTTGAATGTACAGGCAATTGGCTCATTATTGTCTAGACTTTTGAAAATGCTAAATTGAATTTCTTTCCTTGAAGGACATATACCCACCGGTTTGGTACAAACTAAATTAAGGGCATGGTGGGTAAGCTTTTTCGAAACTCCAGCCTCTGAGCCGTCCTAGGGACTCTAGGGCAGGAAATCCTTCTTTAGGTGAATTTTAGGGTATTTCCTGGTTCTGACCAGGTGTATTTTAATAAAGAAAGGAAGTTACTCTGAACTTGTTCGTAGAAGAGAAACTGCTATAGGCAGAATAATGCTGTACTGCCCCCCCCACACACACACACAAAAAGATACCATGTCTTAATCCCTGAAAACTTACATGCAACAGGGACTTTCCAGATGTGATTAAGTTAAAGAATTTGAGACAAGGAAATGATCTAGGTTTTGGGGGGATAGGTGGGGAGAGAGAAGTAATCACCTTGTAAGTGACATTGGGAGGCAAGAGAGTCAGAGAAAATACGTGACAGCGGATGTAGGAGACAGAATTGTCTATCTGAAGCTGTCAGGCTGCTAGTATTAAAGATGGAGAAGAAGGCCAAGAAGGCCTCTAGAAGTTGAAAAGGCAGGAAAATGGATTCTCCCCAGAGCCTCTGAAAGAAATGTTGTCCTATCAACATCCCGATTTTAGCCCAATCAGACAAGTGTTGGACTTCTCACCTCTAGAAGTCATCCATCTGTGTTATTTTCAGTCAGTAGGTTATGGTATTTTGTTATAGCAGCTGTAGGAAACAAACCCACATTCAGAAAGAGGTGTCTTTTGAGGCCTAGAACATGTCCACTTGGCTGGAATGAGAGCAAACCCAGTTGCAAGAAGCAGGAGCCCTGCTTGCAGGACCTACAGGAAAGCAACAAGAGTCACTAAGGGCCTCAGTACAGTCACTTAGGCTGTGCCTTGTGATTCAAAGTCCTTAGCCAGTTTGGTTGATTCTGTGGCCAGAGGGGAAGAGCCATGGTGCCAGTGACCTTGGTCCATGCAGAGACTCCCAGGTGAACAATGGTTTGAGGAACCAGTCAGGGAGTGGGAAACAGAGCCAAAGGAATAGGAATAGGAAGGACCCTGGAGTGCAAGGAGATGTGACAGAGAGGGTCAGGGTGAGGAGATGGCCTTTCTCACTGGCCATTTCCAAAGGAGTTGATGGAGGCAGAAGCAAGGGCTGAAGTTTACTGAAAATTTGCTGCTTGGTGGGCTATTCTAGGCCAGAGCCTCCTTCCTTTATCCCACAGGACCTTTGCAATCCTCAGAGGTAGGTTCTACTCTTATTCTGTCCTTACTGGTGAAGAAACAAAGATGTTCAAAGATTAGTTTCACCCAAATGCAAAAACTGACCAAGTGGATGGTCTTGATTTCTTGTGCAGTTCTCTCTACTCAGTGCCTCTGTCTTTCCATGTTTTGCTTTAAATCCACTAATACAGAAAGAACATGAGCTTTGGTGAGAACAAGACTTGGGTCAAAATCTAGTCCTACCACGTGTGCCTCGGCCTAGTTACTTGATCTCTAGAAGCCTTTGTTTCTCATTTGTACGACAGAAGACATAATATGTCCCTTTGGAGGAGCAGAGAAGGGTAGTTAAAGTGCAAGTCTGGAAGCCTCACTCTCCCGCATTTGGGTCCTTCTCGTCTGTGTAGCAGGGGAAGCAAATGCAACGTCTCTGTAGCTCAGCTTACTATTTGTATAATGATGCTAGTGATCTCAGTAGGATTCTGGGAGGGTCCAAGGGCATTGTATCAAAAGCACCTTGGATGTAGCCTGGTCCACAGAGGATGCTAGGCTTGGGAGAGGAGACACCTGGAGTAATATGAGGACTGGCTCTTCGTTTAGGGTGTTCAGTTCTTGTGCTGCTGCTGCCTTTATGGAAGCCAGACTGAGAACTCCTGGCATTGAGGTAGAATGATCCTGGAGGGTGTCTGATTGCTGGGAAGAACTGAGGCCACCGGTCCCTGGAGAGATACAGGACAATTGGAAGTTGTTGCTGCTGTGGACAGACGGGTTGGGCTCGGGCAGATCTTGGAAGCCAACACTAGGGGGAGCTTTGGGAGCATCTGGCTGCGCATTCTTGTCCATTTCAGTCTAAAAGACTTTGGGAAGATGTGCCTAGGATAAACTGTGTAGATTTCGGCCCTTGTCCCTCATCAGAGAATACTGGAGGCAGACACTAGCTTTTCATTATTGTTAATACTGTTTGCTTCATAAATGGGTTTTTGTATCTCAGTGATACTCAAAATGAGGCACCAGTGGCATTGAAATTATTGTTTTCCTTCTGTAAGGAGTTATTTATCACATTATTCTATTTGAAGTGATGATTCTCATTTATTAAATTGAATTTAATTAATTTTCATATTTCAAGAGCTTGATGGCTGCTAACTGTATCCACTAGACCAATAACTCCCTAAAACAATCTGTGCCTTTCCCTCTTGCATTTATTTGCATCATAAAAGACTATATTTACTTCTCTAGAGAAACACTGCTCTGCATGCCAGGCCACAATGACAAATTTTCTGGAGCGAGGAGAATCTGCTAGTAAGGCGTGGCCCACCGACTATGGCAAACAGATGAACACTAAGAACATTGTTTTAGCAGATGGAGGAGAGTGGAAGGGAGATGGCACACTGAACAGGGACCACACCCTTCCCATTGGGTCCTGGAAGGTGATCTGGGCTCACAGACTCCAGAGCAAAAGCACTGCGAACAGCCCCTGCCTGCAACCAGCTTCAAAGGTGATTTCTACTCTGCAGAGCATGTGACTGACCTGTGTGCTGAGGAAACTCGGAACGGCTTTTTCATATATCCTTTCCATTGTCTTAGAGGCATCCCCCATCTGGGAATGTTTCCATGTCAGTCCTGGCCATTTCAGATTTCCTGTTCAGGTTCATGCTGCCTTCAGGACAAACTGTGACTCTAGGGAGCTATCTGGGCATTGGAGGACCTGGCCTGAGCAGTTCTGTTTTATTATTATATGTCAATATGTACAGAAACATTTTCCTCCCTAGAAAATTGACCCAAAGGTAGTGCTAAGAAGTGCTCCAACACAGAAAGATATGCCTGGTGTCAAATTTAATTATAATTAGACTAATTTTTGTTATGTGATATGTTATTATATTGGCACATATAATATTAATATATTTTATACAATTATATATTTTGTAGACATAAAATATGTGTTTATATACACTAATAGAGACAGGACAATAAGGTGAAAATTTTTACAGCTCTAACAAGATTCTACTACCAGTATTTTGCTTTGTTTTGTTTTGAGACAGGGTCTTGTTGCATAGTCCAGTCTGGCCTTGACCTTACTATGTAGTCCAGGCTGGCCTTGAACTCATGAGCCTCCTACTTTAGCCTCCTGACTATAGGATTATAGGAACATGCTACCATGCCTGGCTTTCAAAACTACTCTCATAGTGACCTTCTCTTTCCAATATCTACCACATGTAAGCACATATGTAAACTTTCCCAGGTTACTAAGCACTTTCTCATGCATTTTTTCGTGACCCTCACAACAGTCTGGTTTTAAAATGAAGAGTCTCAAGCTAAGCAGTTAGGTGAAGTGCTCAACATTACAAAGCTGGTAAGTAGTGCTAGAGCCAACTAACCTTTCCAAGGAACATTTGCTAAGTCTTCAGTATGATTACATCTTTTGAGAGCTCAAAAATTTTCAGAAGTTGTGATTGTGATAAAAGAATAATTATCCTTTAAAAAGAATGGTTATATCTTGTCCAGGCACTGGATTGGATGCTTCTCTACACTTCTCATGTGTCATGATTTGGATCTGGAGTGTCTCCCTGTGGTGGTTTGGATCTGGTCTGGTGTCCTCCAAAAGCCTCATGTTCCTATGGATATTGTATAGGGTTGGGAGGTCGGCCTGGCTGGAAGGGGTGGGTACTTGGGTCTTGACCTGGTGGGTTGTGTGATGGTTCCACCCTTCCTCCCAGTCTCCCTCTGTTTCACCATGCTGTGAGGGTCTCTGCTGCTAGAGCTCTGGCCCTGCTCCCACTCCAGCCCTGCCAAGTGCTTCCATCATTTTCCAACTGCCCACCTGTGAACGGACTGCGCCTTTCAGAAACTGTAAACTACAATAAGTCTTTTCTCTCTAAGTTGTGGATGTCAGGTGTGACTAATATATCATATAACCTTGTAGGTAAGTATCGTAATTCCTGTTTTGTATGCAAGAACGCAGAGGCTGAGTGAGATAAAACAAGCCTATGACCACACAGCATTACACTCGCTGAAGATAAGTTTGGTCTTGGCTTCATTTGGTTCCCAAGTTCTTGTCCATTTAGCTTAGTTACCTAGCAGTTATTTCCCTCTTTTTTCTTAAAAAAAATACTGTAAGTAGTGGGATTATAGGCTTGTACCACTGTGCCCAGCAACTACAGTGAAAATCTAAGTTTATGCTGCAATCTTCCTGATAGTGTTTTACTATATCTTTAATGGCAGAAGGAAAGGACTTGTCCCTGTTTTGATAAAATCTCAAGTGCCAGGGAATAGATGGACAGGGGATAATGAACAACCTCCTTACGACCTCTGAAAGTCACTGGGTAGGGCTGTGGCCCTCAGGCTGGCTGGGAGCACTGTCAGCTCTCCAGAAAGATGAGCAGGTTCACTGGGGAGGACGATATTGGCAGCACAAGGAGAAAAATCGCCATTTCTGGTGGCAGCACACCTGCTCCTTGAAGTCATGTGACCCTGACAACTTTCTTACTCTCTCAGATATTCTGTCTCCTTTCTTGAAAAACAGGAATTTAGTTAGGTAGCATGTGCATGGATTGCAGGCCAAATGGGAAGGTATTTTTTGTGTTCTCTTCCAGAAGTCCACTCCCTCTGCTGTGTGCACCAGTTCTAATGCAGCTGCCGGGACATGTCGTGCTGTCTTCGGAAGGGCTTGTGCTACAAGAGGCCCGTCATTCCCTACAGAGGCTTCTAGGGCTTTTCGTCCTGTAGGAAATTGGTGTTAAGAAAAAAGACTGCTCAGGAGAAATGAACTGGGTTACACAGACTCTGAGTCCAGGCAGAAAGTCAGCGTGTCCCTGCATGGTGCTGGCACCTGAATGGCAGGAGTGGCAGAAGGCCACCTGGGTGGCTCCAGCGGTGCCTGGAGTCCAGCTTCATGCTTTCCCAGCTGCCACATAGTTCAAGTTAGTGTCTGTATTTGTATAATGAAGTTGCCAATGTCCACCTTCAAGCGCTCTGCAACGATTGCAGATAATGTTAATGAAACGTCTGGTACAAGGTGGACATTCAGGGAATGTTTGTTCTCTGTGTCCCCTTCTGCCCTTTCTACCTCAGACTAACATTGCAACAGGCAGGCAGGCATGTGGAACGCATCTCGTCAAAAATAAATAAAAGGCTTGACCAAGAAAGAGGAGCTCAGCCTGGTCTGGATGAATCCTCTAGTTCCCTTACCCCATCCAGATATTTCTCCAGATATGCTCTTCCACGCGAGAATTGTGAAGATGACAAAGCAATTTGATTTAAAAAAAAAAAAAGGCTAAGCCTATTGCATTAAGAGGAATCGTACTCAGATGTCTGTGTGTGGCCACCTCTCGGGGTCCTGGCACTGCATTGCCCTTCTTTCTCTCCCTCACAGAGGACCAGGGAGTTGCCCCGTGTGGCACGGCCCGCAGCAATCTGTGCACCGGCCTGTCCTGGCGGTCCTCTTGTGTTTGGAGTGGGGTTTTCTCTCCCCGCCTTGACTGGACTGCCTACTTCTTGTTTCCATGCCGAGAATGCTGACTGCTTCATCTTCACTCATGCGACTGCTGAAAGCGCAGTTTGTAGTTGTGTCTCATTATCAAATTGATTTCTGCTTTGCTTCCTTCGCAAATGCTCTGCGAATGCCAGTTGCTGGCTTCTCAATCTGGGTGGATAAAATCCCCATGTGGCCAGACCTTGCACTTCCTGGAAGCAACAGCTCATCAGCGGGAGTGTTAATCACTTCGTACTCAATTTTCTGTGGTTTCATTCTAGACTCTATGACTTAGACCCAAGATTAGGGAAAGAATGAAACATGATAAAGCATGTGCTCCTGGACTGTGTCTGTCGCTCAGGCATGTAAATGAGAGTCGTATCTTCAGCCCTAGCTACGTGCAGGGCCTGTGTGAGGTACCATGGCACATATGTGTGTGTGTGTGTGTGGCGTAGTCCCGTCCCCAGGGAACCTGTGACAAAGTGCTGGACACAGGTGCATGCACAGAAATGGAGAGAGTAAACCTGAGCAGGGTATGCAACAAGGGGAATAGGAGGAAAGTCGTGTGTGCAGGGTCAGGGGTGATTTCTCAGAGTAGAGAATTAAATGAGGAAGGTTCTAGGATCTACAGAAAGCAAGGAAGTGCAAAGGAGGGCACAAGGAAAATTCTAGAAACAACTTGCATATAGGTAGGATCTGTGTCTAATGCCTCGAGGGCAAATCAGCCTATTTGATTTCTTTGTTTTATGAAAATAGTGTGAAGGTAGTGAAGACAAGTGGGGGCTTTGGCTTCCAAGAGAGGAATTTGGGCTTCATCTTTTAGAATGCGGAGTCACCGAAAGCTCTAGAGCCAACAGATGGCACACTGACAAGGCTGTTTCAGGAAAATGGTGTTGGCAGGAGGATTTGAAGCAGGGTCAGCAGAAGTAGAAGAGACCCAGACAGAGGATTCCTTGGACAATTATTGCCAGGAACTGACAGGATATCACAAGCCACCAAGCCAGGATGTGTGTGTGTGTGTGTGAGAGAGAGAGAGAGAGAGAGAGAGAGAGAGAGAGAGAGACTGAGACTAAGCACAGATAGAGAGCAATTAGACAGCCTTGCAGAGACCACAGGGGAAGCAATAACCTAGGGCAGGGCAACTCTCTCTCTCTCTCTCTCTCTCTCTCTCTCTCTCTCTCTCTCTCTCTCTCTCCCGGGAGATTGAACCCTTGAACTAAGCTGCCCTTTTATTTTAACACAGGATCTCTCTTAGTTGCCCAGGTTGGGCTTGAACTTGCAATCCTCCTGCTTCAGCTTTCTAGGATGCTGGAATTACTACAGGTGTGAGCCACCATACCCTGCTGTATTGTCTTGAGCAGCCAGAAAGTAAAAGGTGAAAATATTAACAGCTGAGAAATTGCTGGAGATTAAAGACAGAGCTGAGGACTGAATTCTAGGGTGTAAACATAATGTGGGTGACATTTAAGAAAAGGGAGCAGCTGATGTTGAGATTTTTTTTTTGTCCTATGTGTGTTCCTGGTGAGATTCAAGGCAGGAAGAAAGACAGCAGGAGACATCAGGCCTTAGGGAGCCCAGGGGTAATTGGAGGAGCAGGGTGGAAACGACAGGGGGAAGCATCCTGGGAGCACCAGGTGAGATGCACCTGTGCACCAATCCTCCCAAGGTAAATCATCATACATCACAAATACATGCTAATAAAAATTATAAGAAGAAAAAGAAGATGAAGGAGGCCAGGATGGCATCATAGCAAAGCCTGCTATGCCCTTAGAGAGGGCGGAGAGACCGGAAGAGGCAGGCCAGCAGTCATTTTGGCTGTGAGGCTGGCATCCCAGGAAGGATGTCCCCTGAGCTGTGGCAGGTGCAGCGCTTGGGCTAACGGGTTGTGAGGGGCGGACTCATGTAGTTAGAAGGCTGCACAGCAAGGACCTTGCAGAGGTCTGTCCCCTGAAACAGGACTTGAGAAAAGGCTGGGGAGGTGGTAGGATCAGAGTCTAGGCCAAAACTCACGGAGATGCCTCTGGGGCTGCGGGAGAGACAGAGAGTCTCCAGGCTTCCCTCCCACCATGACACCTGAGGGGATCTATTTTGGTTGTTGTGTTTTGTTTTTAGTTATTGAGTTCTGTGGTAGGAGTGAATTTGAAGAAAATATTTCATTACTAAGATAAAGGTTGGAAATCAATAGTAAAAAATTTAACCTATCACAAATAAAGCATGGTATTTTATTGGTAGTGATAAAAAAATCTAAAGACAATCTAAGAGCTCATCAACTAAGGAAAAATTGAACCATCCACGGCATGGACAATGTGTGAACAGCGCAGCTGCTAAACAGAAACAGCCAAAGCTGGGCACATGTGGTGACTTAACACGAATGTGTGGGTTGTCCGTGGCATGTGGTAAGCACTGGAAGGAAGTCTCAGGGAATGCATGTGACTCATAAGCAAACAGAGGAAACAGAGGTCTATTTTTTATGTGTTGATAAGAAAGATCATATAAGGACATTGGCTTTTTCAGATAGTGGAATTAAAGGAGAGTAAACTAATATATACGAGTAATTATCACACGGGGAGTGAGGATACTTCTTTATTGTATCAGTGGTTACCATGAGTCTGTGTTTTTATTTTGGTTTGAAAATGACTACAGATTCATTAGAAATTGCAAAAATAGTACAGAAAATCTTACATTTCCTTTATCAATGATGACATCTTTTTAAATGATAATATCATTGTAGTTGATGTTGGTACATTATATAGGTCTCACTGGTTTTGTGTATGTGTGTGTGTGTGTGTGTGTGTGTGTGTGTGTGTGTGTGTGTGTGGTGTAGAGTTCTGTGCAAATGAATTGCATGTATAGATTTTTGTGACTTCCACCACAATTAAGACACACAATGATTCCATCACCACAACCATCCCTCCTACAATGCTATTCCTACGTGGTCACACCTATTTCCCCCTCCCTGTTTCCTAGCAACCAGTAATCTGTCTCCATTTCTATAATTTTGTCATTTTAAGAATATTATATAAATATAATCATATCTACATTTGTAGTTTTCAGAAAATTTCTAACTTCTTGTGAAAGAGGCCATTTCTTTGTTCATCATAATTTCTTTTAGAGCCATTCACGCTTTTTCATACATCAATAATTCATTTCTTTTTATTAACTTTTGCTCCTGTATAGCACTACCACTATTTGTGCAAGACATATGAATTTTTTCCTCATGGATTATTTTTTACTTATTACAATATAAATAATGTTGCTTTGAAAATTTGTATGCACATTTTTATGTGTACATAACTTCTTATATTTCTAGGAAAAATGCTCAAGAGTGTGATTGTCAGATATAAAATAAGTATGTTTATTGTTTAAAATGAAACTGTCAAACTCTTTTCCAGATGGGCTGCACCATTTGCATTCCTACCAGTCATGTATAGGTGATCCAGTTTCTTAGTGTATTTGTCCATCTTGGGCATTATCACTTTTTTTGGTTTTAGTTGTTTTAATAGATACATAATAATATTCAATTTTTATTTTCCTAATGATTGACTGAATGGACCATTGTCAAGTTGGAGGAGTGAGGTGGAAGCTGCTGTACCCGGGATGTTTTCTGTTTGCACATGGACTTCTGAAGTCCTCAGGAAGTCACTGTGAGGAATATCGCTTCCCAAATGTGTGCTGGGAACTTTCTGGCCACCATTTCTGAGGGCAAATTCTTATCTAAGGAGAAATAAGTGGTGATTTGATCATGGTTGGCAAGAACACAAAAGATAGACAGAAAAGAGAACATTTGCTGACTGAAGAGAGCAGTAGTTTTGATTCTGGCCAGGCACTGTTCTCAGTGTTGTACAGTAGCCAGCACATTTACCCTAAGGACAATCCACTGAACTAATTATCATGATGATGGCGTTTTAGAGGTGAAGAGGATGAGACAAAGGGAATTTAATTCAATATCCAATATTATGCAAATTAGCCAGTGGCAGAATTTGAGTCTATGTTCTCAGTTTCTTAACTACCAGATTATAAAAGAGATTTAACAGAGTGCTAAATATCAGGCAAAAAATAGATAAATTTGTGCCAATTCTTCCCACATTCCATATCAAGGAGCTATAGCAATTTCTTATACCACAGTCCCCGTCATTGACTCTGAGACCGAGAGAGGTTCATTGTAACCACTTATCACAAAGACCTACATAAAGGAATGCTATTCCTGAGGGAGACTTTCTCAATGAGATAGAAAAGCCCAGGACGAGGGGTTTGGTTAAGATGTGCAGAGGTAAGGGCAGAAGAAACACCATGTGAGGACTTGGGAAAATCTGAAACAACCATTTCAACCTTAACCAAAGGGTCAAGTGTTGGAAATTGATGATGTCTCCAAAGTCCCAGGTGAAGTAGCACAGTTAGGCTGGCAGAAAACAGAGGAGACAAAAATGGTCAGGCAACAAACATCCCAACCATGTGTGAAGCAAGTCCCGGTAGCAGAAATGTGCTACTTGCCTGTAAGTTATCTTTTTCTTGGTTTGCTACTGTTTTAGTAACATGACTTTGCTCATTAGGCAGATAACTAGTGGAAATGCACCTTAGAGAGCAGTGTTGTGAGGAAGCAAAGAGGAAAGTAACATCCTAAGGTCTCACAGGTTAGACAAGAGCCTCTGGTTCCTTTGTGCCATGGGGGGAGGTACCAGCAGCACAAGGGAGCTTTGTCTTCAACCTGCGCTATTACAGTGGTTTCCCTCTGCTCTGCTGGTATGGTTAATAGGAAAATAAATATTTGCTCTCCTAGATTCCCGCTTTGAACTGCACCAGATTGTAACATGTGGCACAGCAACATCTTATCCATGCAACAGTGGCCTATCCTCCAGGATGGGCATGGTTGAGCACAGAGCTAGAGCACAGCAGTGTTTCCGGATGGCACTCATATAAGATCTTTCTTCTCATCTCCCTCTTTGACCCTCTCCTCTGCAGAGCAGAGTAGGGTAAGCAGCAGATTTCCAGAAAGCAAAAGTCAGCACAGCATCTAGATAACCATTGCCTTGGCCCTACCATGAGACTATTCCGTTGTGAAGGACTTCCCAGGACTCAGCACCCACCTGGAACCTGGTATCCTTTGTGCCTGCTGTTTATTCTGCCTGAAGTGTGCTGCTCTGAGCCATGCCTTCTCTAGATCTGCCTAATTCTCCCACATCTCATTACAATTACCCTGATGACCTTCTCTGTGAAGTCTACTCCGGTTGCCCCCAGCTCACTATGTAACTGTTTAGTACCTTATACCCATCCTATTACAGCATTTATTAATCTGTGTTGCAATTTCTTTTTCTCTCACTAGACTATAAGCTCCACCAGGGAAGGCACTGTTACGGGTGACTGTTGACAATGAGAACTCAGTCCTGGGCTTCAAAAAATGCTCAAAAGATGAGCTGATGCTGGAGCTGAGGAGCTGCATGGAAGACAGGAACGTCGTTCAGGAGTGGAGAGGTCAAGAACGCAGCGGCTGGTGTCTCATAGGTTTGGGATAGATTTTCAATCTTGCCACTTAGCAACTAAGTGATGTAGATCCAATCCAAACCTTCATTCTCTGGCTTGTAAGATAACAACCATCCCAGTGATAGCCATTGTTAATAATGATTTACTTTGCTATGATTACTTCAACTACCTCATGGTTGAGTTAAGCACTGAGTGAGGTATTTTAAATGATTAAATAGAACTTGGCACATTCTAAAGGCTGGGAAAAATAGCAACACACTTTCACTCCTCCACACACCTTGGTGGCCTAATTCCTCTTTTGGTAAGATGCATTTTGAAGGAAAAAAAAATAGTGACCCTGTATAGAAAATTCTAAAATTTCTATTTGGTGAAAATGGAATTTTTTAAGACAGCCTCTAATATTCCAGAAGCACTGAGACAATCATCTTTTACAATGATGAGTAAATATCTATTACACTGTCATCCAGAATGACTCACAGCAGCAGAGGGTCTCATTCCCAGGGTTGTCTTTGAACTGTTTCTCAGAGCCATTTCGCTCATCACAAAACCCGCCACTAGGTGGCAGCCGAGCTGGGGTCCAGCAAGAGAACGGTGGCCTGGCCTGAGGGTGAAGACAGCTACCCCATGGCCCAGCCTCCTGGCAAGTGAGAAGCCAAGGTGGTTTGACTCATTCAGAGAACGCTAGCCCAGAAGACGACAAGGGCATATTTCAATTGCGTTTAAAATGTAACATTCCAGTGTCCAGAGTAATACAATAGACCCGTAGGCCCAAGAGTAATCTCCTGCAAGTAAGAGAAATTGGGCGGTTGACAAAGGAAGACACAAAAGCTTAAGCTATTTCCGGGTTTTGGAACACATCTGAACCCAAGATAATTTAGGGATAGTGCAAGAAGCCTCATTTATGTCACGCGTTTTCTTGCTTAGAACCCTTCCATGACCATCATCGGGTTTCTCAACTGGTTTGTGTGGTGTGGTGTGGTGTGGTGTGGTGTGTGTGTCTGTGTGTGTGTGTGGAGGGCGGTGGGGGAGACAGAAGTGAGGGAATCTCCAGGGGAGCATGAGAAAAAGACTTTCGGTGTAACTCCTGTTTATATAATACCAGCTGCAGAAAGAAAAGCTTGGTGGGATCTTGGGGACTACCGCCGATATGTGAAGAACGGAGTGAACGGTTTTCAAAAGGTATTAGGTACAATCAGACCTCAATGACAATGCTGATAACGACATATTAGCACTGAATGTGTGCAGTGCTATCTGCTTTAGATTCTATGCTTTGTTTTGTCCTTACCAGTTTCTCAGAGTTAGCAACTGCTAACATGCCCCCATGACAACTACAGAAACCAAGGCTCAGGTGCATTAGTCTGTCCAAAGGCATTCAGATCTCAGCAGTCTGGCCCGAGAGCTAACAGGAGGGAGCCAGCAGAAGTTGGCAGGACTCCTCGATGTTCTGGAGTGTTCTTTTCCATTACTTCTCTGTCCTCTCCTCCCAGACCTTTTGATGAGTGAACTAGACAGGCTGCAGGGATCAGATTTCAGAAGCAGAAGTATTGCCTAAGGTTACAGCGAGGGGGAGGAGTCACGGATAAACAGCTCCATCAAGCAGGTGCCTGTCACCTGGCCCTCAACCGCTGGTTACAAACCAAGGCACTCATTGTCCCAAAATGGAAGCCTCCAAATTTAGGAACTTTCAGCCACCAAAGACTTTAAACAATGGTTGTGAAAATACAGTATGCTTGCTCTGAAAACTGAGAATATCTCTTTTCTGTTTTTTTTCCTTTAGAAGACTGGTCCCAAATTCATTACACTTCGCATGTCCCTTTTGGCCACACAGCATCATGGCACACTTGTCCTTTAAACTCACCTCAGACATGGCTTCCTCAGTAGAACTGCCCTGGCCACCACCAGAGGTCCATGTGCTCCTTTCACCATCAAGGATTCTATTAAAACTGTCTCGGCACCCTTCTCTTCCTGCACTTGACCACTTTGTGGACCTAGGACACCAGCCTCTGAGCTCTCTGAGGACCCAGACTCCCCTTGTTCATTTTTGGCTGCTCAGTCCTGCCCAAGTGCCCGATGTAAAAGGATGCCCACTGAAGGTTTACCAAGTGAAAGGATTCTTAAATGCCTGTCTGCTTTCAGAGAAGACAGTAAAACACCCTAAACCCCTAAACCACACAATTTGTATCTAAAGCCGAAATAGGTTCTTTGCTCTTCCAATTCTTGGCTCCAAGTTGCAGCCTTTGAGAGCTGAGACCTGAGCGCAGCTAGAACTGAAAACAGGACTAAAGTATGGAACACACTGAGAGTTTGTTTATTCTGTATATGTTTGTGGTACATAGTTATTTACATATTGATTACATACTGCATGAGGAATTGGGATATGTGTGCGTGCGTGTGTGTGTGTACCTCCCTTTTTTTTTCTCTCCCACACAGAGACTTTTAATTGGTTATGTGAGAACATTACCCACAAGGCTTCCTTGATGGAAGGTCCCTGTTTGTAGCAAGGAGTCAGGGCACGGTGCCTCTGTCCCCACCATGACTCTTCCTCTAGTTTTTAAATCGTACCTTGGGTTCTTCTCAGCAGACACCCATCCATGCGGGTTTGTATTATTCCCAATTAGCTCGTGGGTCACCCATCTTCCCTCAGCTTGGTGGCTTCAGGCTTGAGCTTGAGCCCACTCTCCTAATTCCTTGCAGGTATGGATGCATCTGCTTTTGAAACTGTAGAGATGTAACATTTTAGTGTCGACTCAATGCTCACTGTCAGTGCTGCTCTCCACGAGCACAGAACTGCTGCAGTGATCTTGTCTCAAAAGAAGTAGCTTCTGAAGTAAGCCTCCACCGAGAGTGCCCTGCTGGGTTTACAGCAAGTTTCTAGCATGATTCCTAGAAAGGTGAAGTAAAACACACATTTCTAGGCCGTATGATACCAAAGAGTCCAAATATGTAGTGTTAATATTTTATACTCTCAGGAAAGCAGAGAGAATGTGCATCATTGTCACATTAATATTTTGTTATATTTTTCCCAGATTATTTTTTTAAAGGAGTGAATTATAGACACAGTTGGAGGTTTCTGGAGGATGGACTCCACAGTTGCATTCTTCTCTCTCTTCATTATTTAAAATTTGATGTTTGTCATTGCCAAGGTGCCAATAATTGAAAAAATACTGACTGCATTCCTTTGGCCCCATAAGCTAGGTAGTATTGCTTTGAACTATTCTAATGCAGAACAGCATCCTAGTATGTTGATCCTTCTGTACATTTTTTCACTTAATAATATTATTTTGAAATTTAAAAAATTATTTTACATATAGAAGTCATTCACTCATTTTACAGAATTGTGGTCATAGGTGCTTTCGTTAGTCTGGTTCGTAGACATTCTTTTCCATGCCTCCTCCGTACACTCCCCAGTGCAGTGCATTCTCGCGTGCCCATCTATGTGTGCATTTTTGAGAAATGTCTCAGAAGTAGACTTGCTGGGTTACAGGATTGGGTATTTTGTGAGACAAGCCAACTTTTTCTGTAAATGTTGCATCAATTTTCAACCTCTTTACAATCAAATCACAAGTATCAGGGGCAAAGTTTCTATTTTTCCATGTCCTTGCCTCATCTTTTATGGGAAACATTTCAAATCTTTAGAAAAGTTGTCAAAACTGTGTAACACTTCATTCAGATTCAATGATTATTAACACGTGGCCACATTTCTTTCCCTTTCTTCCAAAAACATGGGAAAGTGTGGGAGGGCCAAAAAGGGGGAGGGAGAGGATTATAATTTTGACATGAAATATATGTGCACAAAATATTTAAGCTCAATGTAAACATGTATATCACACACACATAAGTCAATAAGATGGAGAAAAATATTTGGTCTTTGATTTGTACATTTTAAGCATGCATACACTTATTAAAATGTATATTGAAATATATATGATATACAGTATCCTAGATCAATAACATTCTTCTATACCACATAGCATAGTCATCATACTCAAGAATTGAACATTGATATAATTTTACAATCTAGATTAAAATTTCCCCACTGATCTTATGATACCCTTTATGGTTGTCTTTCCAAGTTCGGAATTGAATGAGGAATCAAATATTACATTTTATTGTCATATATCTTTGTCTCCTTTAATCTCCTGTAATCTAGTTTAAAATCCACAGCTTCTTGAAACTCCCTCCATAATATTGGCATTTTTGATTCTCACCAACTCTTGATAATGTCAGATGTTTTAATCTTTGCTATATTGATCAGAATGAAATAACAATTCATTGTGGTTTCAGTTTTGTTCATGATTCCTGTGCGGTTGAGAATCATTTCCTCCATATACTGGTGACAAAAATTTCCTTTTTTGGTTTGCTACTTAACAACCTTTGCTTGTTTCACTTTTACATTGCCTACTATTTATTGATTTATAAACATTCTAGATATATGCTGGATAACAAACCATGGCCTGGCAATTTTAGCTCAGATGTTTGGCTACATTGTTGAACAGAGGATTGAGTTTTAATATTCAAATAGAAAAAAATTTTTTTCCCATTTTATTGATATGTACAAGTGCAGAATTTAAGGTTTACGATGGAGTTGAGCATTTTGTGCACATACATTTCTTGTCAAAGTGACAAGGGCTTTCCCGCTCTCCTTTTGTCCCTCCCCCTACCCTGCTTTCCCTCCCTTCATCCCCCCCCCCCCCCCCCCCCCCCCCCCCCGTCCCCCTCTTTCGCTTTGTCTTTCGTTTAAAGTACCATGAGATAGTTGTGGTCTGGGTCTCTGGCCAGGCCAGGGCTGGCCGCCCAAAGGGCTAGGCAGGGGAACGGCCAGGGCTAGCCCCCCAAGTGGCTAGGCTGAGGCCTGGCCAGGGCTAGCCCCCTGGGCTAGGTCAAGTCTTCACCCCCAAGGCTAGGCCTAGGCCAGGGCTAACCCCTCAAATGGCTAGGCCAAGGCCAGGCCAATGCTAGCCCCCCAAGTGCTAGTCCAAGTGCAGTCCAATGCTAGCCCCCCAAGGTAGGTCAAAGCTTAACCCCAAGGCTAGGTCAAGGCCAGGGCTACACCCCCCCACCCCCCGCAAGGGCTAGGCCGAGGCCAGGCCAGGACTAGCCACCCCCCCACCCCCCCGCAAGGGTTAGGCGAGTGCAGTCCAATACTAGCCCCCAGGTCTAAGTCAAGGCTCAACCCCCAAGGCTAGAGCGAGGCCAGGACTAGCCCCCCAAAGGCCTAGCCCAAGGCCGGGCCACGGCTAGCCCCCCAAAGTTTCTGCTCATTTTATTAATATTTTTTCCCTCTGAGACAGGATATCACTACATTTCTCAGCTCGGTTCAAACTTACCATCCTTCTTCCTCTGCCGCACAGAGCTGGCATTACAAGTGTTCGCTGTCCAGCTGAAGTTTGGGTTTTTTAATCCTATTTCCAAGATTATATTGCTTGAATAAGAGATCCCCAGTCTTCCATAGTGTGCACTGAGAATATAATTCATGTTGATTGTACACGAGAGCCATTCTCACTAAAACAGATACCGTTGGATTCCGTCTACAGTGTAAAAGTGTACGTTTTGGTTCAGTTTTTTTTATTTATTTAAAAAATAGGTCTTCTTCCCACATTCTGGCACAGTAAGCCTAAATATCTCAGAAATTCTTGAGCAGTATATATTTGTTTCTTTCTCTTTTATGGATTTCTGTAAGGCAATATCTTATTGTATTGTTCTAGATATTACAAAGAAAACTTTTTAATTTTTTTCTATAAAATGTGTTCTCCATAATTTTTCAGAACTATGGCATCAGTTTCCCACCCTACCTTTTCTACTTCTTCTCTAACCATATTAATGAACAGTATGCTAGTATGCTAGTGTTGGAACCACAAGGTCAAAACTCAGTTTAATTTCAGCACAGGAGAAATATGGCAGGGTTGGAAATAAATAAGATACCCCCAGACATGTTCTCATCTCATTGTATTTCTTCCTCCACTGTTAACTACTGGAAATGACCCTTACACACCTGAACACAATTTGGTGATGACGTGAGACCAACGGGCCCTTACCTCTCCTTAAAGCTGGCTTAGAAATGTCTTTTTACTAGTCAAATTAAATGATCTTCTTGGTTTTGTTCAGAGGTGATCAAAGGAACCTGAGTGAGCTTAGGGGCCCAAGTGGGTCTGATTTTCCCTGTGTGTGCATTGTGTCTACTCTACAGACTCGGGCTGAGCATAAAGACTCCCCCAGTCATCTGAGGATTTGTTACTGGCCACTTACATCATATTCTCAGGTGCATTTGGCACTGCTGATCAAATAAAATGAGACCATTTTGATAACAAATGAAAAGCATGCATTCGTACATAGCCCTAAGGAGGTGGAGGGTCCATTTACCTCATATCACCGTCTTACCATAGACAGCTGTGTTAGGATATATTTATATACTCTAACATATCTGGTGGTTCCTGGGAGCAGACCACTCTGTCTTATGGCCTGTGTGCTCAGAGCAGCTCAGAAAGATACGTTGATGTTGAGACAGTGCCGAGCAGTGGAAAGCAGATGAGTCGTGTGCAGATGGGTTGGGAACTCTGTTCTATTGGGGCTGTGCCTCTGTTTGGAAAAGGTATGTCTTTGAAATAGGTTTGATTTTAACATTCAAAATGTTGTAATAAAACTATAATGTTTATATATGAGTAACTTCTAAAGGTAGGTTTACACAGTGATTTTTGTAGACAGTCTCTAAGAGGAAGGGTGGATGCTTGTGACAGTGTATTCAGGTCAGGCTGTTAAAATGAATTGTGTTAGTTTTCTTTTGCTCAGAAAAAAAAATACCTGCGATATACAACGTAATGAGGTTATTTTCTTGATACTTTCATAGATTTCAGCTAGTGTACACCAGAGTTCAAAACAGAAACTTCATGGTAGAAGGGCATGGAGGAGAAAAGCTGCCCACCTCATAGCTACCAGAAAGCAGAAAAATTTTTGAGAGGGGTGAGGCCAATGGCCACTTATGGTCTTTCAAATTATAGTTACTCATTAAGACACACCACGTGTGCTTTGCTATTTAGGCATGTCTCAAGCCATGTAGTTGATATTCAAGATGCAACATATGATTCCAAGGGAATCTTTCCATGAAACGAACAGTAATGTCCTTAAGGAGAGTAGGTTTCATTCAACCTGTGGAAAAGGGACTGCAGAGCTTAGACATTTTCCAGTGTTAAGTTCTCAGATCTCCTTGCCTCACTATCAGGGTGTGATACAGTATGGGCTCCTCTGAGCAATCAGTCTCAATTTCATCTCTGAAAACAGTTATTCTCCTGAAATTATGTTTTTTGTTGTTCTTGTTTGTTCGCTTCTTTGTTTTGTTTTGTTTTGTTTTAACTTGGATCAAGTAATTTGTTTTTTTGTTTTCATATCTCACAATACTGTTATATAATTGCAGTTTTTTTCTATTAAATGATTACTTTCTCTTGTTATGTTTTTATTTTCTTTGCTAAAAATGAGCACATTGATAAACTGTAATGTCTTAGCCATGAAGCAGCTTTATCTATAATTTACCATTGCTGAAATCCTGAGGCCCCATTCCAATGTATATATTAATTTTCTATGAACAGAATGGAAATGCATGCACATTTATAAGTAGATATCTGTTTTTGCCTGAATTGTGTATTAAGGTAATCATGATCATCACCACTTTTGTATGGCAAATTTACACTATGAATCAGTTTTGTATTTAGATGTGGGCCCTTTGGATACTATTATTTCTGTAATCTGATTGAGATGCTTTCTGTTAATGTTTAGCATTATGTATAGTGCAGTGCAAAAGTCTTTAATATACATGAAACTATCAACTTCTTTATTGAAAGATATTTACTACTATTAGACATTTATTATTGAGAGTAGTTCTATAATTTTGTGGTATCTACCAAAGGTGAGAGTTTAGTGACACTTGAAAAAAAATGGCTTCCATTTATTTCATTGGTGTTATACATTTTCACAAAAATAACAACATTTTCATTATTCTTCTTAGTCATGAACCTTATTGTGTTGAATTTAAATTTTCATTATGAAATTAGATGCAAGTGTCACAGTGTTGTCTCAGTGCAAAGAGGCAATATTCAGTTTTCTAAACAGTAAGATGTGGCTTGAAATATCAGAAGTAGTTCTGAGATGAAGTTCAAGTGGCCAGCAAATACATGAAAAGATGGTCAACATCCAGAGCCATTAGAGAAATGCAAATCAAAACATCACTAAGATACTGTATTATACACCAGTGAGAATGGTATGTAAAGAACTCAAATAACAAGTGTTCCTGGCAAGGTTATAGGAGAAAGGATCACTTTTACATTGCTGGGGAGACTGTAACCTGGTACAACCGCTATGGAGGACAATATGGAAACTCCTCAAAAAGCTAAAAATAAATAGTCCATTTGATCTAGTGTCTGGGTATCTTTCCAAAAGAGCTAAAAGCAACACAAAGATATGTATATACCCGTGTTTATAGAAGCACAAATAACAATAGCTAAAATGTGGAAGATATCAAATTATTCATCAACAGATGAATGGATACAAAAAAATGTGGTCGGTATGTGTGCACAATAGAGTACTGCTCTTTCATGAAGAGATAAATTTGAGGCTTTTGTAGATAAATTGATTCAACTTGATACCATTATGCTCACTGAGGTAAGTCAAACACAGAAGGTTAAATATTACATAGTTTCTCTAATATTAGAAGCCCAGAATACAGGTAATTTATAGAACTAAATGAGTGTGATAATGGAAGTTAGGGAGCCTGGGGAGGGTAGAGTAGGGCCCACTATTGATAGAGGAAGGGTTAGTAATATTGATGTAATCTATGTGTGCACAAAATATTCAAGCTAAATGTAACTTAGGTATCACAAACATATATATATATATATGGGAAAAAGATCTCATTACAGATCCATGGGCTGTAGTGTATTCTGGATATTACTTTTGTAGTCTCCCTCTGATGAGCATGCCAGAAAACTGCAAACATTTCTATGGACAACAGAAGATAAACAGCACACTTCTTGCTTAAAGTGTTTTGGAACACCAAACCCCATTGATAATTGTCTGGAGTTCATTGAAATAACACATTTCATTTATTGAAAAAGATCATGCATTTTTTTCTCAAAATTGAATAAAATCCTATGAAAACTAATATTTGTTCTAAGATCACTAAGGGTTAGAATTTTTAAAAGAAGAGATCACAGTACATTTGTGAAAATTTCAGAGACTGCCAAAAAAACCCCACCTTTGTTTATATATTCCTGTTTTTGCTTTGCAAAAATAATTCAGTGTAGTGTGAAGTATTGCTGTGTCACAGGAAGTAAATATGAACAGAAAAAGTGATACCCAAGCAATAGAGCAAGTATATTTAGAACTCATCCTCATGTGAGTTTATTTGAATCTGTATTGAAACGTCAGATGCTGTAATTCTCAATTTTTAAATGGGAAATGCATGTGTTATAATGTAGGACACAGTGACATTTGGGGATGTGGCTGTAAACTTTACCTTGGAAGAATGGTCTTTATTGGATTCTTCCCAGAAGAAGCTCTACAGAGAAGTGATGCTGGAAACTTTTATAAACCTGGTTTCTAAGTAAGTATAATGTCATTTCTTAATTCACTTCAGCAAAAGCAAGTTTTGTGTATGTATCTGTGCAGTCCCATGGATTAGCATATACAAAAGTAACATGCAGAGAAAAATTTTAGCATCCTCACATTATAACACCCACACTATTATCTAGATATAATCTTATAATTTTATAGTACTCTAGTAATTAATTATATTTTTGTATCTGAATTTAAGGGAAAAATTGGAATACCATCAAATTATCAAAAATCGTAAGAATGACAAGAAAAATTCACAGTAAATTATTCTTTGAATGAAGCAATGTTTCTCAAAAGTCAAAGTTTCAAAACCATGAAAACTGCAAGATTGATGTGACATTCAAATTTAACCTCAAAAAAATCTCCAAATTAATATATATATATATATATATATATATATATATATATATGCATCATTTTTAATGTGAATGTTGAGTGTCTAAAATATTTCAGTATTTGAAACCTCTGCAGTGTTGTCAATTTCGCACATGTGATGCTTTCTGGGATTTCAGTATGCACAATTTTTGTGCACAAAATTAATAAAAATGTTTGTGAAATTGCTTTCATGAATTTGTGTAATTTTATAAAACTTTTCTTATTTTAATTGGAGTGCATCTTTAATATGTGAAATTGTGTACAAATGTGAATATAAACAAATGCTTTTAATCTCAACCACTTAAAGGATACATAAGCTGCACCTGCCTTCCTGGAGGAGTGGGGACTAGTCTCAACTGGCCTCAGCTTGTCTTCCTGTTTGTCCCGGGAAGCTGCCTCCCCACCTCTCTCTCTGCCGTGCACTCTGATTTTTGCCAGCCACCCCTGAATGGACTGTGACTAAAATAAACCTTTCCTTTCCTGAGTTTGTGGGTGTCGGGTATTAAGTCACAGCAACGAAAAAGTATCTAAGACAATATCTTTGCTTCCTGCTCCAACAGTTTTATGCTTTGCATGCCTAGAAATCTGAGGTCCAGAGGATGAAGGCTTGTAACAGAAAATGCAGTAACAATTCCATTAAACTGAAAATCAAGACTTTCTTCGGGTCTTTTTGGACTCCTCATGCCACTGAGTCAACAAACCAAAAAGAGACATGTTATTGGTCAGTAAAGTAGACTAGTGCTTCATAATTGAGGTAAGGATGGATAAATGTTGGGGTGTAGATCTTTTAGATCTCTTAACACTACCATGCTTAACAGAAAACAAAAGCGTATTTATAGGATAGAGAAAAGCATAATGGAGCTCTAACTTAAGGAATAGAAACAAAAGAAGCAAGGAGAGTTATGAGTGAAAGAGAATAAATCTCCAGAATCTACCTTTCCAAATGGCCAAAGCTATTCCAGAGAGAAAAAGATGCAGAAGCTAACAGATAGCAGAAACAGGAAAAAGAGAAACGAAGAAAGAAAAAAGAAAAGTTAAAATCTGTAAAACAATAGCAAAAAAATCTAGTTCAATGTATCACAGAAAACCATTGAAGTGATGCTGAAGTCCAAAAAATACTACATTTTTGTGATTTTTTTGCAAGAAAACTGCGAAAGAAACCTGGGCAGGAAAGGACTTTGCTTAAGCTTTCCCCATTCGCCGCCGCTGGGGCACAGCCCGGCCACCAGCGTTGAGGGGCGGGGCTGCGCCGGCGGCCAATGGGGCGCGGGCAGGAAGGCGGCGCTTCCGCTTTCATGGCGGTGAAGTTCGAGCCGCCGGCAGGCCCGGGACGTGTCGCTGTGACCTGTCCCCACGGCGCGTGGTCATCGGGAGACCGGGAGACCCTCGACCCATGAAATGGTGACGGAGCGGGCGGCGGCGCGGCGACGCGCGGGCTCTGCGCCCGTGGCGGAACCGGCGGCCCCCGACCGACCCCGGGCCGCTGCCTCTGTGTGCGCTCGCGGGCGCCGGCGCTGCGGGGCCTTGATTCGTCCTGGGTCCCGCGTGGCGCGGCCTCGGTCCGGCACCGTGCGCCTGGACCCGGCCGGCGCGGCCCTGCCCGGCGCTGCGCCGCGCTCCCGCCCGCAAGGTGGCGGCTCCGGCTCCGGCTTCGGAGCCGCGCCGACCGGGTCTCGGCGTCCCCGGGGACGCAGGGTCGGCGGGCGGGAGCTGGGCAGCGTGGGAGGAGACGGTCGCGGGCGGGACAGCGGCGCCGCCAGCGCGGCGTGGGGGCGGCTGCGAGCGGCCGCGGGCCGGGCACCCGGTCGCCAAGGGTGCGGGGACTGCAGCTCGCCGGGGCCGTGCGGGGGAAGGCACGCGCGGGGCGGGCCCGAGCCGGGAGTCCCCGCGCCGAGCCCGGGCCGCCGAGCGGGGCGGGACTCGGCCCAGGGCCACGGGACCGGTGTGGACGGCCTCGTGCTTGCGATCCCGCTCGTCACCGTCGCCCTTATCCTCCTTTCTATTGGATCCCGATCTTTCGGTTAACAAGTGGCTGGCTTGTGTGCCGGGCCTGTGAGGGAGCGCGGTTTATCTAAAGCTGTTTACTGAGAGCTTCTCGTCGCGTCAGGCTGAGGGGAGGAAACGCCTGCGAGCTGTTTTAGCCCCAGGGTGAGGAGGTGTTGAAAATCAACGACCAACTTCGGGACTGCCCCCTGGCCGACTAACTGGATACCCTCCCTGTACCTGAGCCCCTTGTCCTTCCAACCCACCTGTCTGTTAACCTATCAGGTGTCTTTCCTCCCTGCTGTCGGTCAGGGAATTTTTAAATAAAGTTCTGGAGGATATGTCTTGGCCCCAAATCCCACAGCAAGGGCCACCACAGTGCCCATGAGATGGTAATAGGGGATAATTAAGGGCGGAGGTTACTAAGAGTCAGGAGGGGCTGCGAGTGCACGCTTGGAAAAGTGGATTTTCCGAGGACAGGTGTTGTTTATTGCTCTTAGATCCACTTAATTGAGGGTACAGCAGGTGCGTGGCTTGTGGGGTGCTGTTACTTCAGACTTTTTGTCGAATGCCGTGCTCTTGCTGTCTTCTACCTCTCGAGGATGGCTGCTGACTCCTGGGTAATGTTTGTCTGTGGAGAACTTGCCCTTGAACATGTGTGTTGTGTAGGCTTCTAGTCTTACCTTTTTTAACAGAAGACCTGGTTCCCCTGGGTTTCAAAATGTTTCAAACACAGGAACTTAAAACCGCAAGTTGTCTCCTTAGCCATGTTTTGTTTAGTTTTTTGGCGATCACACTGGACTCCTAAGTTTCCAAGTGTTTTCATACATTGTCAAGGTTACCGTGTTTACAAAGGCTGTGAGAACCTGAAGAAAGGTTGAGCATTGCTGATGATGTAGTTCTACTGAGACTGCTTGCACTGCATTGTGAACTCCTGGGTCCTGTCCACCTCCCAGAGAAAAGGTGACATTTTACTTTTTTAGGTGAAACCTCACTTTACTAGAATATTTACATGTGGTCAGAACTCACAGTGTTGGATGCTGAAATGGAAGGAATGATACTGGACTGAAATGAAAGGGGAAAATAATCCTCCAAAAGAATTTCCAGAAGGCGCTGCCATTAGCCTCACACAGAGGAGCTCACAGTCTAGTAGTATCAAGGAATGCGTGTAATTTGGTTACAAGTCCACAGAGAACCGCTGATGTTCTTGATTTGTGTCATTTGTGGGCTCTGAGTAGCCGTTGTTTCAGTGAGAAAATGCTGAGTGAGGTAGGACTTTGAATGGAAGGAATTCTGCAGCAGGAGTAAAGCTGCAGTTGTAACCTCTACAGGTATATCAGTGGCTTGGAATTAAAGTTGTCTGTCTTTCCTTCTCTCTAGAAGCAAAGAGAACTTGAAAAGGTGGCAGGGAAGGGGATGAGGAAGGGTGGCAGAATCACCTCCTAGACAAAAGAATATTTTCCTTGAAATCGGCCTGTTCTTGTGTGACACTAAGAAGAAGAGGTGGCTCAGGCTGTGGTGAGGTCACAGGTTCATGGGAAGCAAAGAAAGGTTAATAATTCAGCGGTTCCTACTGATGAGGTCCCACCTAATCAGGACTGAGGCCAAGTGGTGGCAATTAGGACCGTGTGGCCATGTTGTGGTTATAATTCAGGTGGCATCAGCTGACCGTAACGGGGAGGGTATTTCTTCATAAAATAAATATGTGTAGGATTTGTTTGTTTCTTTGGTTTCCTTGGAGGTATGAATTGAACCTGCGATTTTTGCTCTGGGCATCATACACCTTTTTTTCTAATTAGCATTTTTTACTTTGAGGAAATGTTTCACAAGTACTGTTACAGAAACCCGGTAATTAAACCCAGTGAAATCAGGACTTAGACTTGAGTGCTCAGAGGTGAGAGGAAGATTTATTATGCTGGAAGGCCGGTGTCTGGATCATTCCAAAATGACATACCTCAAGCTCAGGAGCAGGCCACTTTCACACCCTTTGTGTGAAGAGGGAAAGGCTGGGCTAGCCAACTAGCAGGGAACACAGGAACACAGAGAAATGTCTACATAGAAGGTTTGCTGAAACATTTTCTCTTACACAAAGCAGGCTTCAGAGCACACACACTTTGTCCTTGGCCTGTCTTACTTCCTGCTTACTGGGACATAGGCTCTGTTCTTGTCCTTGAGCTACACAGCTTCCCTGTTTAACTGTGACAGACCCACTGTTATCACCATTTATGTGATCGCCCTGTGTGGGAAGTAAAGCATCACCAACTCTCTGATTTCATGCCCAGAACTTTTAGTAATTTGTTGTCAAATGTGAGCGTCACCTAGCGGCAACAGTGACACATTGTTCAAGATGGCGGATCTTTACATTTTCACGCCATACCCGATCAAGTGACCAGACAGAGGCCGGAGGAGGGATGAGGGATTAGGATGTGATGTTGTGATAAATGTGGCCCTGAGCCAATGTCTTAGACCTTCCCGGGAAGACTGTGAATCCCGCCAATGGGAAACGGCGGGGAGAGGGCCTTGCGAGCTAGGAATATAGCTCCCTCCGACTATGCTTGGTCGTCTCCTTCTCCACTTGCACGTGGGAGGGACACCCTTTTGCAAAAGAAAATTAAAGCCTCATACCCTGTTGTCCATGCCTCCCAAGACCATCCTTTGTTTGGACAGGAAGATTTCTATGCGCCATTTCTAACACAAGTGAGAAAGCCAGTCTAAAATTCACAAGTGAATTGTGCATGCTGTAAAAGTGTAATTTTGAGTTCAGTTTTTTGTCAGTTGTTGAATAGCTACAGGGGACGGAGCTCAGAGTCTTTGCACTACGAAACACTCCCACCCCCCTAATTTCTCCAAGTTGGGTCAAGTTCCCATCTGCTATGGTTTGAATTTTGAATGTCCTCCAAGAGCCTCATATATGCGGTGGGATAACTGTGGAACTGTGTGCTCTTGGGAGATAGGGCCTGGCTGGAAGGGGCGGATGTTTGGGGTTTGGCCTGGGAAAATTGTGTGCACTTGTTGAAATTGGTAGGTGCCTGTGGCCTAGTTTTCAGGTGTTTGTTATTGACTTGTGGGCCAGCAAGTGAGGAAGGGCACACACCCTGGGCATGGGGACCCCAACTGGCAGCTTGAGCCAAGTAAAAGAAGAAGAAACATTGTTCAGCTTCTTCCTGGGACAGCACTAGCCCTGCATGAGTCTTCAGACTCACTTTGCTTCTGTGGCTTCTGTTTGCAATGGGGTGAGCAGGTCTCCACTCTCTGCCTTGTGCTATCTGTAAGGGACTGTGAGACCTTTCGCAGCTGTGAGCTAAATGAATCTTTCTTTCCTTAGGTTGTGGATTGTGGGGTGTTTTGTCCCAGCTGTGTGAATAAATAAGAGGCCATCCTCCTGCCTCAGCCTTTCACTGTGCATCCTGCTGCCTCAGCCTTTCAAAGAGTTGCCAGGCCTTTTTTTTTTTTTTTAAACCCAACACAGGCATTCATTGTTTTAAATTTCTCCCAACATTTTTTGTTGTTATTTGTACGTGGTTGTGCGGATTGAGCCCATGGCATTTGTACTGAACTGTATTATCAGTATATTTTTTATTTTTGTCTTTGAGACACAGTCTTTTAATGTCACTGGGTTACTGAAGCTAGGTTGAAATTTGTAATTTTCTTTTTCGTTTTTGCCTCAGCCTTGCAGAGAGCTAAGATTACAGGCTTGAGTCACCAGAATTGGCACAAATGCTTTTAAGTTTCTCAGTTCCAGAAAGGATGCTAAGGCATATGTTAAATTTGTCTGGCTTTCCTTTTAGACATGTTTCATTTGCAGGTTTTCTTTTAATGTTCACTAATATCTTACTTTACATCATAGCTGGCCTTGATTTCAAATTGCCTGGGCCATTGTGAGTGTTGAAGAATTGTCCGGGTCCTCATTGAATGTTCAAAAATTGTTTGGGTCACCTATAAAATATGTAATGTGGTTTGTGCACATAGGTAACAATGTTTTCTATTTAATTCAGTTCAGTTTTATTTTT
Source organism: Ctenodactylus gundi (assembly GCA_004027205.1). Lineage (NCBI taxonomy): Eukaryota > Metazoa > Chordata > Mammalia > Rodentia > Ctenodactylidae > Ctenodactylus > Ctenodactylus gundi. The sequence continues at coordinate 53,987 of PVKB01005771.1, forward strand.
TTGAGATAGGATCTTCCTATGTAGTTCAGGCTAATCCTGAGCTCACTATAAATTATTGAAGAAGGTATTTTAGAGTCTTCAGAGATGATTTTAGATTTGTGATTTTTTTCTTCGATTTTATATTTTTGCCTCAAGAAGGTATTTTAGCGTCTTCAGAGATGATTTTAGATTTGTGATTTTTTTCTTCGATTTTATATTTTTGCCTCAGAGCTTGATGTTTTCTTTAGTAGAATATACATTGAGAACCGTTTTTCTGTTTTTGGATGGACAGCAGCTTATATTATGATTTGGTCGTATTTTTCTTTTTCTGTGAAGTACTGACTAATGTCTGATTAGTACAGCTTCGGTACATTTTGTTGACTTTGCAAAAAATTTGAACGTAATCATTTTTTATCTTACAAAAGATTTTGTAAAAGTTTGTTGACATACTTTTTGGATTAGGAAGGGAAATTGAATATGTTCACATTTGATACACAATGCTTTGAAACGTGTTCATTTTCAGATAGCAAACTGCGGTACCCAACACATTTACTTACAAGCTAAGTCTTTAGAATGAGAACAGTTAAAATTGAATTATGCTAATGTTTTCAGAGAAAAGTATGATGTTCTTACATATTTATACTTGTATAATAGCTCTCTTGAGCTTATTAATATGAGTTTCTGGCATCTTTGATGACTATCTCCCTTGTCTTTATGTTTAAAATGGCTGTTTAGAACACAGAATTGTTATGCCCAGATTTTAGGGAGCCCCAGATAACCAGAGAACCAGTCACACATGCAAGAAAATGGAGTCTTTATCCGGGCTTAAGTACGGGCTCTCAGACGTCACCAGTCACCAATGCTGTGGATCTTTCCAGAGAGCCCAGAACAAAGGGCAGGGTTTTTTATGAGGTAGGGGAAGGGGTGGTTACAGGAAATGTGACATAGGTACATCATCATTTTATATAGAACCAATCATAAGTATACAGCTCCCATAGTGACAGTGTTGACCACTTAGCTTTAGCAGAGTGTCCATGGCATTTGACAAACCCAATCATCATTTTTTTAAAGTCTTTTGAAAGTGGCCAACCGAGAGTGGTGTTTTGATGGCCTGGGTAGGGTCTAAGGGAGCATGGAGTGATTGGATAGCTGTAACTGGGCAACTGTCTATAATTTTTTTGGCTTTGCCCCAGGCTCAGAAATGCCAGATTGGCATTAACTCTTTCTGATTGGCTGTGACTAGGTAATCAAGTGGCCCAAGGCTATTCTGACTTTGGGCATTGTGTGGTCTTTGCTGCAATTGTTTTACTATTCTGGGAAGCCAAAACTTAGTAACTTTTAGGATAAGTTTGAAGCTTGTCATGGAGTCTGTTCAGTCTGGGCTCTTCAAGAATCTGATTATTTTGTGATCCACATCATCACCCTATTTTTAAAATGTGTATGGTGATGACACACCATTAAAAGAAATAGATAAGGATTTCTGTGTACTGTATTTCTAACTTTTTTATTTGCTTTACTTTTTTGGTGTTTCAATGTTTCCAGTTTTCTGTGCTAAATTATTTAGCTTTGTTCATTTGAGTGTGTGCACAGCTGGACGTTTTGGCTCAGGCCTTCACAGTGAGCTACAGCCCCATTTGTTTTTTATTTTTAATTTTGAGACAGGGTATGTCCAGGCCAGGATCAGACTTGTGATCCTCCTGCCTCAGCCTCTCAGAGTGCTGAGATAACAAGCCTGCACTACTTGGCCTAGCATACTTCTTTTTATTTTAGTTGTGAGTTTTGTCTGGTTTTATTTTCTGTAGTTGGTTGAGATATCTAATACTTGTTATATGATTTTTTTAGTCTAGCAATATTCATTTACAACTGGAGCAAGTTTACAAGGAGAGAACACTGTGTTGGTTCTTGGACATTCATGTACCTAAGCGTGCCCTTTTTATCCCATGTACAATTTATGCAACTCATCCTACACATGACTGCTTTTAACAAACCAGTAGCCTGGTAATGCTGCCATATTCAAAACAGTTTCTTAGTTATTGCGCATAGAAAGCCATGCTTTATTTTTCTTTTTCCAAATTCTGTACTTTAATTATGTGATCAGACTTCCTAAATTGTATCTTTGGTTTCCCTGCATCATCAGTGTTGCATAGTAGATATATTGGAGATTTTTTTTCAATTTTATTATGCTATTTCCATGTACATGGTTAAGTAATTTCAATTTTTTTTTTATGTTACCAAAGATCCAACCCAGAGCCTTCATGCTAAGCTGCAACCACTGCTTGTTTCTCATACTTGATTTTGAGATGGGACCGTGCTAAATCACCAAGTTGCTCGGCTAATCCAGAGTGGTGAGTGCTATCTTCACTTCTCAGAGTGCTTAGATTTCAGGCTTGTCTACCAGGCCTGGGTTCGTTGTTTCATATTTGTTATTTGATTCTGCTGTTTTCTGCTGTTTAATTACACCGTGTAACGCCTAAAAATTATTTTGTTATGTTGTGCTTCATTGCTCTACACAGTATCACTATCTTAATATGGCCTGTTTTGGTCATACATTGTTTATTTACTGATGGATTGTGGTGTGGGCGACTGATGCTAGGGCTTACTGATATTTTAGCTACAAGCTTATACCTCCCCCCAAACAGGATCTTTCCATGTTGTGAAGTTGCCTGGGCTGTATGCCTGCTTGTAATCGTCATTTACGTCAGTGTTGCTGCATTTTGGGACGACAAGCAGTACCTCAGTGGCTGTACCAATAGTATGTAATTCTTTATTGATGTCTTTGTGAACGTACAGTCTATCTATGGTACTTTTTCGTTCTTACTGGCTGCCTCTACTGTGTCCTGCATAATTAGAATTGCTGCATGAAAGTTTTTGTTATGTTCTTTTTACGGAGGCCTCCCTCATGGTTTCATTCAGTTAATTTTTCTCCATTACTAAGCCACATTTCACTAATTCATTGTATATTATATGTGGTTTATTTGGTGATTGTCGCTGGCAAGTGATGCTTAATTAGGCCAATGTGGTAACAGTGAAAATTACATCCTCTTGCTGTTCCCATTTTGCATTCACAAGATGAGCATTGTTGAAATTGGGTACTTGTCAGACATTTGGTTATAGAAATTTTTGCATACTCCTGGTGTAGAAATTTTTCTCTTATAACTTTCTAAAACTCAAAATGGCTCTGCCTCCTTCACCCTAAGAAGAAGTAGTTTTCTCAGGTTTTCATTGTGAGAAGTTGGCGATGTTTTTCAGGAAAAATTCACAAATATGCAAAGCCTGAACACCTAGGTCCCCTCATGGATTTTTGTGTTCAAACTTCTCCCGTCATCCACCAGTTCTGGAGCCCTCATGGTTCCCTACCCTCAATCTGCTCATGGATTTGAGTCAGACGAAGACATGTTTCTCCAGGGCTCCTTCCAAGTTTTTCTAGTTTGGAGGTGATTCATTCCCCATAGATCTTACTATTTTCAGTCTGGGAGAGTTGTGAATTTCAAGGTTTTTTTTTTTTTCATTTTTCTTGGGTAGAAAAAAGGTTTATTTTTTATGTAAGCTGGAAGGTGGAAATCCATGTCTTTATTGAATATTTACCCCCATACACATGGATTTTTTCACCACTTGGAAAAAAGGTGATGAAAATCCTGAGAGTCGTATCTTGGCAAATTCTTGGAGTAGCAAAACCTCTGGTGTGGAGTATTTCAGCAGGCCTTGAGCATCTTGCCCTACTCTTTATTCTCCTTCATTTTGGGGAGTAAGAAGACAACATGTCCTCTTGCTTTTTATGTAATCTTTTTCATCAGTGTTCTTTTTTGTAGTGCTAAGTATTGAGCGCAGGACTTTTGCTCTGAACTACCTCTTCAGCCCTCTTACTACTACTACTACTACTACTACTACTACTACTACTTCTTCTTCTTCTTCTTCTTCTTCTTTTTTGAAGTCCCTGAATTGCCCAGGCTTGTTTCAAACTTGTGATTCGCCTGCCTTAGCTTCCCAAAGTGCTGGGGTCACAGACCTGCAACACTGAGATTGGTGGTTGTCTTAGTTACTTTTTCATTTATGTGACTCAGTAACTGACATCCACAAATTTAGCAGAGGAAAGGTTTATTTTAGCTCACAGTTTCAGGAGGTCACAGTCCATTTGGGGGTGGCCAGCAGCAGTGGAAGTACATGGAAGAGACAGAGGTGGAGGCAGCTCCTTGACATTACAAACAGGAAGCCAAGTCAAGGCAAGTTGAGTCTTTCAAGGAAGGCAGGAAGCAGCTTACATATCCTTCCAGGTCTCCTCGTAGTGATCAGCCCCTGCTGGATCCAGGTGTGGATCCACTACACATTTATAATCCAACTTACATGCCTGTAATGCACCCCTCCAGACTAGGCCCCAATCTCCCAACAGAGACAATCTGTAACAACCAAATACATGAGACTTTAGGGGACATTCCAGATCCAAACCACAATAGTGATCCTCAGCCATGTTGACCTCAGTACCAAAACTCTGCAGGTGAACACAGCTACTGCCCTACTTTCAGGAAGTGTAGACAACTGAATAGCAGATATATCTGCCTCTATGTACTGTGCTGATGACCTTCACACCTTATAGCCACTCTGCACCTTCTGCTAGCCTGGGCTCTGTGCATCTCATGTTCTCATCTGTGCTGTTAATTTACATATTGTTTGTTTGACATGTAACCATAACATTTATTCTCAGAAATTAAAATGTTTGACCGTTGGGGGCATAGCTCAGGGTTTGGAGCATTTATCTAACATGTACAAGGTCTTGGGTTCAGTTCCCCAGCATCTCAGAATTTGGGTGTCACGGTGTATGCCTGTAGGGAGGCTGAGGCATGAGGATTGCCATGAGTTTCAGTCCAGCCTGGACTATATAGTGACCAATCTGGACTATAAAGTGAGACCCTGTCTGAAAAAAAAAAAAAAAAATTGAAGTTTGTGGTTAGATGTAAGAACAATAATAATTTTTTATCATGGCTGCATTCGCAGTCTTTTATACTTGGGTGTCAGACTCCTGACTCACCCCAGTCTTGTCCTGTAGGTGACAGCTGTGTTGATTATCTAACCTTTTTTTTTCTATGTTTATCATTTGTAATATGTCACCATGAAATGTATTCCCCCCGACCCCCTGAGATACTCCATTGTTAAATACCCTGGAAGCTCAGGATTCATAGTTAATTCATTGTGGAACTCATGAGAAATTCCATAATGAATGAGAAAATTTCTCCTAAAATCAATATAAATTTCTTCCTTTTTAACTTGTGTTATAGTTTGAGTAAATATTCTGTAGAAAACACCATGGTTTTTATTTTTTTGTAGTCTTCAGCATAGGTCTTCATGCTATTGTTTAATATATATTTTGTTTTTAAGTTATTTTGGGGCAGTGGTGGTAATTTTTTCTATTTCTCATTTCATTTATATTCTTGCCTGTGACATTACTCACATGTTTTTATGTATTTTTAATTTATATGATATGTAGTCATTTTCATGCCAGTTACATACAACTTGGGGTTGGTGTGTATACATATTGTGTTGTGATTTTCCCCCTTTTTTTCTTTTTCCAAGATCTTCCTTTTCCATGTCCTCAGGTTCCCATTCTGACTCTATGAAGTCTACCTTCCTATTTCCAGTGTTCTTTTTTTTTTTATTTTGCATTTTTAGTCATTTATATTTTAGGTTTCTCATTTGGGTGAAGCCACATAGTACTCAGCCTTTTACATTTGATTTACTTCATGAAGCATTCTGCTTTTAAGGTATTTTCATTTTCTTACAAACCATTGAAGTTTGTATTTCTTTATGGCAGAGTAATAACCCCTTGTGTGTATATTCCATAATTTTTTTACCCATTCATTCTTTGATGAATACAGAGGCTGCTTCCAATATTTGGATTTATGAGTTGTACTTCAATAAATGTAGATATGTGCATATCACTGTGATGTTTTCTTTAACTCTTGGAAAGATGCCTAGAAGAGTAGATGGGTCAAGTGAGATTTCTGTTTTCAGATATCTGAGGAGTATCCATACTGATTTCTATAGTGGTTGTTCTACTTCAGTGTGTAGGAGGGTTCCATTCTTTCTGAATTCTCACCCCCTTTTTTATTTTTTAAGTACTTCATACCCATTCTTTTTGGAGTGAGATAGAATCTCAGTGTTGTTTTGATTTACATTTCTCTGATGTCCAAAGATGACATATTTTTTTCACATACTTATTGGCCATTGATACTTCTCAGAAGTGTCCATTCATTTCTATTGTCCATTTTTGATTGTGACTTTAAGATTGTGTGGGGTTATTTTCCTTTTTAAAAAACATTATTTTAGATTAAGCTTTGTCTGTTTAAGGAGTAGGTGGCAGAAATTATCTCAGTTTTTGTAGGTTTTCTCTTCACTCCAATTATTGTTTTATTTGTTATGCAGAAGCCTTTATTTTAACATAATCCCCTTTGTTGAATTTTGGTGTTATTTGTCTTGTGATTGGATTTCCTTCATGAAGTCTTCCCTGTGCCTTAACTCTTCTAGGTATTAACCTATTTTGTCTTCCGTGAAATTCACTGTTTCCTTTTTGGTATGTAGGCCATACTGATTTATTTTGTTTTGTTTTATCTATTTATATATTTGTAGGTTGTGAAGAGCACATTTTATTGGGAAAACTATAGAAGGGGAAGGAAGGAGCTGCTAGTCATAAGGGGGACTTGGAAATGTGCATGGACCCTGATTTCATTTTAATATAAGGTGTAAGATACAGGTCTGGATTCAGGCATGCGGGTAACCAGTTTTCGCATTATGGCTTGGTATTGGAGCTGGCTTTTCTCTGGTGTACGGTTTTGGTGTATTTTGAATGATGAAATTACTGAAGGCACTAGAGTTTTTTTTTTTTTTAATCTTCCTCTTTATTCCATTGGTCGTCTTGTCTGTTTCTCAGCCGGTATCATGTCATTTTAATCATTTTTCTTGTAACATAATTTGAGTTTTGAAATGGTGGTAACTCTTGCTTTACTGTTGTTGCTTAGTATTAAGTATTGGGGGTATTTTCTGTTTCCATATATATTTTTGAGTTTTTTTTTTCTAAGTCTGAACAATGCTGTTGATATTTTGATTGGCATGGAATTTAAACTATAGATCATTTTTGGTAGTATGGTCATTTCGACAATGTTGGTCTCCAGTTAGAGTGGATATATCTCTTTCCATTTTCTAAAGTTCTCTTCAGTCTCTTTCTACCGGGTACTCTAGATTTTACTTTTTGATTAGGTTTATTTTTGAGTATTTAATTTTTTGAGTTCTCCTGAATTCATATTTGTGGCTTCATAGTATATAGGATTGCTATTGATTTGTAAGTGTTAATACTTTTCTTGAGACAAGACTTAAGTCTCTAGTCCATCCTAGTCCTGAATTGACGGTGTGGTCCATGTTGGCCTCAAACTCATAGCAATCCTCTTGCTTCAGTCTCCCAAGTGCTAGGATTACTGGCATGTGACACCATGCCTGGCTAATATGTATGTTGATTTTATATCCTGCCACATTGCTCAATTTATTTATTCTAACAGCTTCTGATAGGTTTTTTGGGCTTTCAAAGTTTAGGATCATGTCATCTGTGAAGAGGCATATTTAACTTCTTCCCTTCCTAGTTGCATTTCTTAAATTTTTTTCTCTTGCCTGTTTATTTTGGCTAAGGCTTTAAGTACCGTGTTGAACGAAACTGGTGAGAATGGACACCCTTGTCTAGTTCTAGATTTTATTTTTAATTTTTTTCTTATTTAAATATCCTACCTCTTTCTCCTTCTGATCCTATCAAACTAACCCCCACCCCAAAGTTACCTTTGCCTTTCCACAAAGTCTATTTTCTAACTTTCTGCCATCTCTCTGTTACCATTTTTATGGTTTGTCTAATTTACAGAAATTGTACGATATATAACTTCAGTGTCTCATTCAGTTTGCTAGTCATAATGCTCTCAGTGTGCATCCATTTTCCTCCACATGACTCCAATTTGCCTTTCTTCATGGCAGAGTAGTACTTCATTGAGTATTATATATGTAACATCTTCTTTATCCATTCATCTATTGTTGGGTGTACTGGCTTCTTCAAAATTTAGCTGTTATAACTTGTACTGCTATAAACATGGATCTCTCTTGAAAGTAGGTTGCCTCTTGAATGATGGCTTTAACTCTTTAGGGAAAAAGCCCAAAAGAGATACAGCTGGGTTTGAATGGGATATTTGTTTTCAGTTTTTGAGGAATATCCATACTGCTTTCCATAGTGATTGTACCAGTTTACAGTCCCACCAGCAATGTAAGAGGGTTCCTTTTTCCCACCGCCTTACAAGAATATGTTGTTCTTTGAGTTCTTAATAACAGGCATTCTTGCAGGAGTTAGATGGAAACTCATCATTTTTTCAATTTGTGTTTCTCTTACAGCTAAAGATGCTGAAGAATTTTTCCTATATTTGTTGGCCATTCGGACTTCTTTTGAGAACTGTTTGTTCATTTCAGATTCCCATTTTCCCCCCGCTATTTTTATTATTGTACATATGTGATACATAGTATTTACAATGAATTTGGGTATTTCATGCATATATGTATCTTAACAACTCTACAATCCCTTCCCAGTTTTGACCCTCTCACCCCCTCCCTATACCTTCCTCCAATTCCGGCTATCATTTCATGTGGTTTTCTAGAATGTCTGTGTTCTGGGTTTTTCAAGTCAGAGAAACTGTATAGTACTTAAAGTACTTAACATATTAATCTTCTGCACTTAAATCATTTCACTTAAGTCACCACTCTAACTCAGCTTCCTATTCCTTGAATGGGTCACAGTATTCACATCTTGATGCCTCCTCTCTAAATCCAACCCATCACTTTATTGGGATATTTGCTAAAAGATTTCTTTTTCTGTATTTTGCTATATCTTTGTTACTATTCTTAAACCTGGCATTACCTACCAGTCCACATTAGAAAATAACTACAAGCATGTAGTTCAAAAGACTAGTAAATTTGGGAAAGAAGAAAAAAACATTAAATTTCAAATGCCTTAGCTTAATACTGGAAGGTACATATTTGTACATTCACAGGGTTATCTTTACATCAGTTTTCTTAGGATAAATTTTAATCAATGACCTAATAAGTGAATTGCTACAATAAAACAAAGTTAAAATTATATCACGTTGCTACATATATCTCTGTTGTGTACTTCTCTAATTTCTTCTTTTGTCTTCATTATCTTCTGGTATATTTCTTCTCTGGTCTCCTCTAGTTGCTTTTCAAGGCTTGCTTACCTAGAAAATAAAGTAACTAAGCTGCAACATACAGGCCATGAAGAATATGAAGTAAATAAAGCAAATCATTACAATGGCTGATAGATGATTCAAGGAGAAACAACCTCAGAATTAGGGGAATCGAGGAGAAGACTGAGGACAAAACAAAAGGCTTAAAGGACGTGTTTAATGGAATAATGGTAGAAAATTTCCCAAATCTAAGAAAAGAAATGAACATGAAACTATTGCAGGCATATAGAACACCAAACAACTTTGATCAGAAGAGATCCTCATCACGACACATCACAATTAAAATTCTAGAAACCCATCACAGAGAAAATACTAAATGCGCTAAGAGAAAAACAGAAGGTGACCTACAAAGATAAACCCATCAGGATAACAGCAGTTTCTCAATCCAAACTCTAAAGGCAAGGAGATCGTGGAGCAGTGTCATCCAAGCACTAAAAATACGTAAATGCCAACCAAGACTGCTATATCCAACAAAATTATCTTTTAATTTAAAGGGATAACTTAAAACTTTCCATGACAGAGATAGCTTAAAGGAATTTGCAGCCACTGAGCCAGTATTGCAGAGAATACTTAAAGGAAACTTGGACAGTGAAAGGGAGACCAGAGACACCAATGACCCCAGAGAAAAAGTGACAACAGCTAGAGGAGAATGAGCTGAGAAAAAAGTAGGTTAGTAATCAGTGAAATATGAGTAAATAAGATATGAAAGTTAGGAAATTCTGAAATAACTAGATTTGCCATCATGTCGGTCGCTTTAAGTATATTTATGTGGTATAGGTTTAAGTTCATTTAATGTATAAATGTGATATAGTTTTAACTTTGTTTTGTCGTAGCAATTCACTTACTAGGTCACTAATGAAAGTTTAACCTAAGAAAACTGATTGATTTAAAGATAACCTTGTGAATGTACAAATATGCACCTTCCAGTATTCAGCTAAGGCAATTGAATTTTATATATCTATATATTTTTTTTCTTTCCCAGATTAACTAGTCTTTTGAACTACATGCTTATAATTATTTTCTAGTGTGAACTGGTGGGTAAGGCCAGGTTTAACAATAACAACAAAGTTGTAGGAAACTATGGGGAAAAAAACTTCTGGTGAATATCCCAATGAAGGGATTGGTTGGATTCAGAGAGGTGATACCAAGATTTGACTACTGTGAACCCATTAGAGGAATAGGAAGCTGGTGTAGAGTGGTGACTTGAGTGAAATGACTTAGGTGTGGAAGATTAATATGTTAAGCACTGTATGGTTTCTCGGACTTGGGAAACCCAAAACACAGACATTCTTTGGAACCATATGAAGTGATAGCCGGACCTGGGTGAAAGGAGGGGGTGGGAGGGTAGAAGATGGAAAGGGATTGTGAAGTCGATGTGATACATAGATGTACGAAACACCCAAATTCATTGTAAATACTATGTATTACATTTGTATATTAATAAAAGTGGGGGAACAAAAAAAAAGATAATTTTGCTGGATATAGCAGTCTTGATTGGCCTTTATGTTCTTTTAGTGCCTGGATGACATTATTCCATGATATCCTGGCTTTTAGAGTCTGAGTTGAGAAGCCTGCAGTTATCCTGATGGGGGCTTATCTTTGTAGGTCACTTTCTGTTTTTCTCTTACCGCTTTTAGTATTTTCTCTTTGTGTTGGGTTTCTAGAATTTTAATTGTGATGTGTCGTGATGAGGATCTCTTCTGATCAAAGTTGTTTGGTGTTCTATATGCCTGTAATAGTTCAATGTTCATTTCTTTTCTTAGATTTGGGAAATTTTCTTCCATAATTTCATTAAACATGTCCTTTAAGCCTTTTGTTTTGTCCTCACTCTTTTCCTGGACTGCCATAATTTTGAGGTTGTTTCTCCTTGAATCATCTATCAGCCATTGTAATGATTTGCTTTCTTTAATTACTTTGTGTTCTTCATGGCCTGTATGTTGCAGCTTAGTCACTTTATTTTCTAGGTCTTGACATTCTATTCTGAAGATGTTTAATGTGGTTGCTTATTGTTTCCTGTGTGTTTTTCACTTCCTGAATATCTGCATTCCGTTTTCCTATATCTCCGTTGTGTTCATCTCCTAATTTCTTGTATTGCCTTCATTGTCTTCTGGTCTATTTCTTCTGTGGTCTCCTCTAATTGCTATTCAAGGCTTGCTTTTTGCTTAGCTATGTGTTGGTCTAAGTCTTGTGCTGTTTTATTTCCTGCTTTAATTCAATGAATATCTGGGCTCAGAAGTTACCATCATTTTTACCATTCTCATCTTTGAATTCTGCAATTTCAGTATCCCTGGTGTCATCTTCTGGGGTGTCAGGTCTTTTTGTAGGAGATTTGTTACCATGTTTCCCCATGGTTCTATCTTTGGCTGTCTCTGGTGTATAGGAAAGAAGGATTTGGCGAAGGCCAAGTCCTAGATGCCTCTGGAATCCTCTGGCCCAAGGGACAGACCGGGCTATGGAATTCCCGGTCCTAGATGCCTTTGGAAGCCTCGGGGGCTCAGGATTGACAAGGTGTTGTTCCCTGGAAGCCTCTGGAAGTCTCTGGCTCAAGGGACCGACAAGTGATTGACTTCATGGTCCTAGATGCCTTGCAGGGCAGTGGTGAACTGGAAGCCTCTGGCACGTGCTGGAAGAATGGGGCAGTGGTCCCCCTTTTGAGGTGTTTTGTTCCCTGCCCCCCTCCACTCAGCAAAGTTCTCCATCTGTCCTGGCTTCCCTCCCCCAGGACGGGGCTCTCCATCCTCAGAGCAGAGGCACCCTTAGTCGTTACAGGGGATCAGCCTTTTCCACTCTTTTCTCCTCTCTCTGCCACTTATGCCAGTTTCTTCCTAGGCACTGTTTAAGGGTGGCCCCAAAGCCCTGGTGTGCTTTTCTGAGCTTGCTTTTACTCTAATAGGTTCAGTCTTGAGCTTTTTTTTCCCTTCTATTTAAAATGGCTCCTGCTGACGTCATTGCCTGTGATGGCTGCTGAGCCCTATATCTGATCTGGGATCCTGGGGCCTTTTCTAGGGGGAGCGCATGCTGTGTGTGTAGTACACACTGCCCGTGGGTTGGTGTTTCGGCGGCTGGGGCCATCAGCTGCCGACAATTCCCACTTCTCCAGATCTGCGCTGACCTCAGGCTGAGGTTCTGGCTCCAGACTTTCCTCCGTCTGGTCTGTGGATGCCAGCAGCTTGGGGCCACGCAAAGTTGGCTGCTTCTTTCCTCCTCTTCCCATGTGACTTCAGGATTTCTGACCCACCCGCAGCCTCCTCTCTAGTTGTTGTGTGCTCAGTCCTCTCCCAGCTCCATCATATGTTCAGGTCCCTGCGAGCTTTCCTCAGTCTGCAGCTGCCTGCGGCTCCAGCCCTTTGCAGCTGGCTGCGGCGGCTTCCTGGGATGCTGGAATTTTCCTTTTTTTCTCTGCTTTCAATAATCCTTCAGAATTTCTGACCTTCCCCTGGCTTCCTTTCAGTTGTTGAGGATGGTCCTCTTTCCTAGCTATACTGAGCACACTTTTTCTAACTAAATTCTCGACTTTTTAAGTGGGTCGATGAGACATTGTGCAGCGCTGTTACTTCAGCCGCCCTCTTGACTGGAAGTCCAGATTTCTTTTTTTGGTCAGATCCTTTATTGGAGGGCATAATATTTTTCAACTCTTTGTCTCTCTTGATAACAGTCATCTGTTAGAAAAATAGGTGGCAAAATTTTTTTCTTATCCTCTGGGTGCTCTCTTCACCCTCCTGATTGTTTCTTCTTGATGTACAGAAACTTGTTAATTTGTCATAATAATATTTGTTGATTCTTGGTGTTGTCTGATGTGCTTTGGGTGTTTCATTGATAAAGCCCTTGTATGTGCCTGTGTCTTCAAGGATTTTGCCTGTATTTTTTTCTTCCAAGTTCAGTGTTTCCATTTTAATGTCTTTTTTTGATTTGATTTTGGTGCATAAGAAGGAATGAGGACAGAGAGCTTCAGAGTAGAGAAAAGCAGGTTACTCATGGAGACGGCATGGGAACTTCTGTGTTTTCTGGAATATGTTTGGGTTTGGCATGCAAGGAGTTGCTTAAGTCATAATATAGTTTATACAAATATGGAAAATCAGTGAAGGACAGGCCTCTAGATTAACTCATTGAGGCATCCCCTAAGGAAAGAGGTGATAATGTTTAGAGGTTGATTTGAATCACGTACTTCATGGACATTTTAATAGTTTTTATTATGAGAGTGTAACAAAATGTTTGACACATACAGCTTAATCATAGCAGTTTTATTTTGGTTCATGGCACTAGAGAATTCTATGTATGGTTTGCAAACTCCAAAACAAAGTCTCCATGTTAAAAGTGAATAGAGAAAAAAAAAGCTGCCCACCACATGGCATCCAGAAATCAGAAAGCAAAGGCAGAGCCTGGAAGATAAAACTTAGGGACAGACATAGTCCCTAAGGTGATACTTCTATACTTCCCACAGACACTCTAGGGCGGATGCTTTCCTAGTACTCTTCCAGGCTTACCTAGTTGACATGTGAGAATAACCACCACAGGACTCCACAGGAGATCTCTCCTCTGGCGAATATTAACATGTGGAAGGAGAGAGTTTCAACCTGAAATGTGGGGACAGTAGGGCATAAGAAGTTACAGAGTCACATCCTGAGGGGTCTCTGCCTCATTACAGGAAAGAAGTTGAAGGTGAGGCTCCGTTTCAGCTATGGTTCTCCAAATTATGATGAGGAATATGTTAAGTGTTCAGAATGAATGTTTTTTGGGGAGACTGGGTAGAGTATGTTGCCTCTCTGAGGCATTTGAAGGGTGTTCCTTTATTCTTGGCTCCTTTGCAGAATATTGTAGAGCTGAGGTACTTCATTTATTAAATAATTGTATTCCCTTGTTGGTTTGTTTTTATTGTCTTGGTTGCTAATGAATAAATTTATAAACCATGTGTGGAAAGTTCTTGTCCATGAGGTTTCAGTCAGATATTTTGTTGTGTTGTGTTTTGTTTTGTTTCTGTGAGACTCGGGGCTCTTCTGTTCCAGTTGTCCTGGCCTGCCTGATGACAAGTCATTTATTTAGGTCAGGCTTTTCTTCATGAGACATTCAACATGGCACTGTTTGAGCAGAGTTGTGGGGACACTCCCCCCCCCCCCATTTAGTGGAGCACAGTATTGAGTGAAATCAGTCTTTAAAAAGTCCACTTAGAAAATCCAGAACATTCTGCTCATGTGCAGCTACTTTGAGGTAATGAGGTTGATATCATGGGCAGAAGCCTTGCTTGGGAAGGCTCCAGTTAGGATGCGCATTTTGTTCTCTACTTACAGATAAGAGTGGTTGCTCCTGTCACTTGGTGCTCTGAGCAGGCAAGGGATCAGCAGTGGATGAATGATAAAAGAGCTGGGCTGTATGGACTGTCAATCAAGCATACAGATGAGAGGGTGTCTTATCCTTCTGTTGAACCACAAAAGGTGGAAGCACGCAGTGTTTGTCTTGGAGAAGCCTCGGCTCACTTATATGCATTACTTTGTGAATTTCACTGCTTGTATGCTGTATGGGACACTGTTATATTAGGAAATGGGAGTTGTGCAAGAATGGGGGCCTGAAGATTGGTGTGGGTTTTTATTATAAAAAAAAATTCTCAAAATTAATGGAGCTGGGCCTCCCTGCGTCAGCTGTTGTGTCTGTAATCCCATTTGTCTTGAGGGTTTCCTCCACCTTCAGTTTCTTCTCTCTCTCTGAGTCCAGCTGATCTGGTTGACAGCAACTCAGTATACTGTCCCTGCGAGCCTTGGGCAGCTCAAGGCCCGTAGCTCAGCTGCTGCACATTCTTTTTGGTGTTGATGGGAGAGTTATGGGGAGACAAGTGTCTGAAATATTTCCATGGTAGCAGTTACAGTATGTGTAGATGGATTTCTGGTCCTTTGTTTCAATTCACAGAAAGCCTTTTGCACGTGAATTTTCTAAATATTTGGGATGCTGAGTGTCAAACCTAGAACTTTTTCCTTCAGCCATGGTGACAGTAAGTTTCTACATTTTAAAGTTTTTTAAGCCCTGTCAAACTCATCATGTGATGTTTTTAAAGACTATACGAAGGGCCCCATGTTCTGTAAATATCTTACGAAGACTGCATTCTTTAGTAATCTTGTGACATGCCTTAATTTAAACACCCTGGGTTTTTTTCTCCTTCTGTGTGCTGAGAATAGGCCCTTAGACCTTCCCAGAAACATACAGAAAGAGAAGTCACAATACATTCCTCACAGAAGTGGTCTGTGCTTTGAAGGCCTTCCTTTCTCACAGCCCCCTAACACTCGGCACTCATAACAGCACTTAAAATACTTTAATTTGTTGTGGGATTGATGTGGTTATTTATGTATTCTGTTTCACTTCAGTAATTATACCAGACGTGCCTCGTGAGGCACCCTTATACAGTAATAGCCTTGAGTCCTCTGGCTTGTTTTTTCCGAGAGATAAAATCCAATCCTTTGGCACCATGTTCATGGGAAACAACAGTTATGTATATGAAGAAGGATCCATCACTGTTGAGGCTTGGATCTGGAGTGTCCCCCCATAAAACCATATTCCTATGGATACTGTGTAGGGTTGGGAGGTGGGGCCTGGCTAGAAGGGACGAATGCTTGGGGCTTGACCTGGAGGATGTGTGCTGCTTCCACTCTTCCTCCCAGATTCTCGGTTCTGCCATGCTGTGAGGAGCTCTATCTTCTGGAGCACCGGCTCCGGCTCTGGCTCTAGCTGTAGTCCCACACCATTATGATTCTACCGTTTTCCAGCCACCCACCCATGAATGGACTGAGACCTTCTGAAACTGAAAGCTACAATAAATCTTTCTTCCATAAGTTGTAGATGCAAGATGCTGAGTTATGGACTCACTAAATTGCTAAGTGTTCCAGGCTAGATTCAAAATTATAATCCTGCTTCCTTAGCCTCCTATCATGGTAGAATTGTAGGTGTGTACTATCATGTCTGGTAGTGTTTCTTTTTTTTTTTTCCAGACAATATCTTGCTATGTAGTCCAGGCTGGTCCTGAACTCACCATATTGCCCGGGCTGGCCTTAAACTCATGGCAATCCTCTTGCCTGAGCCTCGTGAGTGCTGGGATTACAGATCCGTGTCAACATACCCTGCTATGTGGTGCTGGAGAATTGAACTCACTCAGGGCCTTGCCCTTGTAAGGCAAGCGCTGTAACTGCCAAGCTACTCCCACTCACCCCCATCCGCTCCCTCCCACCTACACAAGCCCCAGTGTTCACATTCTTGATGGAGGATGAGGGCCTGTAAATATAGAGCCAACCAACCATGCTTAGCCACCTCCAAGGGAGACATTCCTGCTACATCCATAAATTGTCCAGACTGACATTGAATTTATCATTGTCAGAGTGCTGGAATTAACACATTTATGCCACTGATACTGGCAAAAAGTTAAATTATCAAGACTTCTGTTACGATTGATCTTTTATTCCAGCCCCCCCCCCCCTTCGGCACTTGAAATTCCACCCAGAGCTGTCATACCAACCTCCATCTTCAAGATGTTTTTTAATTTTATTTTTAGATGAGATCTCGCTAAATCAGTTAATTGCTAAGTCACTAAGTTGTGATTCAATGAGCCATCCTCCCACGTCAGACTACCAGAGTGCTGGGATGCAAGCCTGAACCACTATTCTTGGCACTACTGGTTATTTTTGAGGTAAAATTAAAAATTAGGCAAACTGTCTGGCCATATTGTGCATTGATGTGAACGTCACCTAGCAGTAACAGTGACACATTGTTCAAGATGGCGGATCTTTACATTTTTGCGCCATATCTGATCAGTTGACCAGACAGAGGCAGGAATGGGGGAGGAGGGATCAAGGGTGTGACCTTGTGATGAACTTGGCCCCGAGTAATGACATTGTGATGAACATGGTCCTGGGCCAATGCCTTAGATCTTCTCGGGAAGATTGTGAATCCTGCCACTAGAAAGGCGGGTCGAGGGACCTGCGATGTACAGATTTAGGTCGGCACTGACCACGTTTTTGGTGTACCTCTCTCCACTTGCATGTGGGAAGGTTACCCTTTTTGCAAAAAGAAAATTAGATCCTCATACGCTGTCGTCCATGCCTCCCAGGTCCATCCTTTGTTTGGACAGGAAGATTTCTACCAGCTGTTTTTAACAATTGAGGAAGAAGATACATGTAATTATGTAAGTGTAATGAGGAAGATTGTTTTATATTGTATTGTACATTGAAGGCAAAAGTTTCTCTATCAGCTACATTTCTAAGCCACTGTTTTGTTTTTGAAACGTGGCCTCTCTTAAGTTGCTAAGTTAACAGAAGATGAACTCAAAATAGTGGTCCTCCAGCATCACCCTTTCAGGTATCAGGATTGTAGGTGTGCACCTCACACCCCAGTAGAATAGAGATTTTTAATATCATATACCAAGCTTACAGTAAATGAAGCAGTGTAATTGAGCAGTGTAGTGACTGGGTATATTTTTGACTAATTGTGGTTTTTGCTTTTATGTTCAGAATCTTCTAGTATGAATGAAATTTATGTTGAGTGTTTAATGACTCCCTTGAATTCTGCCAACTGTAGAAAGAGGTCTGAATTTGAAGGTTTATGTGTGTAATATGAATTTTTGAAAAATTGGTCTTTTCTCCACATTCTGGCACAAAACCAACCTAAAACTTGTTGGTGATATGGTAAATATTTTTGGTATTTATTCATGGTAAATTTCGAAATACTTTACGTACTTGCACACATATTCTGTTATGTACATTAGTTTCCTTATTTTGCTATATAAGAGGGTTGAGTAATACCAGATCTCGTTTTTTTTCCTAGAATTTTTTTTAGTTTTATGATTTTTAAATATTTTAAAAATTTGTAAATTTCATCCCTTTACCCTTCCCACCCCACCCCCTTTTCCATTCCTGTTCGTGTAATCCATCTTCTTACTTTCTTCCATCTCTTACTTTGTTTATGGTTTGGTTTTATCATATTAGAGAAACTATGATATTTAACTTCTGGGTCTGATTCCTTTCATTTACCATAATGGTCTCAAGATTTATTTCTTTACCTACAAATGACTCAAATTTGTCATTCTTAATGGCATAGTACTATTCCATTCTGTATATATACCACATCTTTATCCATCTGTACTTGGGCATATTGGCTTCTTTTAAGATTTGACTATTTTAAATTGTGCTGCTATAAACATGGGTGTGCATGTATCGCTATTGTATGATAACTCTTGGGGAAAATGCCCAGAAAAGGTTTAACTGTTTCATATAGAATATTGGTTTTCAATTTTTTGAAGATTCTCCATACTTCTTTCCATAGCAGTTGTAGAAGTTTACAGTCACACCAGCAATGTAAGAGGGTTCCTTTTCCTCCCCACAGCCTTGCCAGTCTTTGTTGGTTTTTTGTGTTATTAATATCAGCTCTTCTTATTGGCATTAGATGGAACCTCTGTATTTTAATTTGCATTTCTCTGGTGGCTAAAAATGTTAAACTTTAAAAAATATATTTATAGCCCATTCAGACTCTTTCTGAGAACTGTTTATTCATTTCAGATTCTCATTTTTTTATTGGGTCCTTTATTTTGAGGGGTCTAATTTTTTTCAGTTCTTTGGGTAATCTTGATAATAGTCTTCTGTTTGAGCTGGCAAAGATTTTTCATTTTGTGGGTGGTCTCTTCATTCTTGATTGTTTTCTTTGCTGTGTGGAAACTTTTTAGTTTCATATAATTCTGTTTGTTGATTCTTGGTGTTACCCCTTGTGCTTAGAGTATGTTATTGAGAAAGTCCTTGCCTATGCCTGTGTCTTCAAGGGTTTTGCCTTTTTTAAAAAAACAAGTTCACTATTTCCATTTTAACATCTAAGTCTTTGATCCATTTTGATTTGATTTTGGTGCATGGTGAGAGTTGTGGGTCTAGTTCATTCTTTTGCATGTGATTAGCCAGTTTTCCCAGCATCATTTTTTTGGAGGCTGTCTTTACTCCAGTGTACTGTCTCCTCCCCCCCTCCCCCAGCTCCCCACACACTTTATTAAAGATCAGATGGGTGAAAGTACTTGGGATTGTTTCTGCATCCTCAGTTCTATTCCATTGATCAGTCTGTTTCTGTGCCAATACCATGTTTTTATCAGTGTTGCTGTGTAATGTAATTTGATACCTGATATTGTGATGCCTCCTTATTTTATTTTATTTTTATTTTTATTTTTGAAATAGGGTCTTGCTCTGTAGCCCACTCTAGTCCTGAACTCACTATGGAGCCCAGGCGGCCTTGGACCCACGACAGTCCTCCTGCATCAACAACCTCCTAAGTGCTGGGATTACAGGTGTGCACCACCATGTCTGACTTACGTGGTGCTGGGGAATCAAACTCGGGGACTTAGCACTTTACTTAGCTCTTGCCTGGCAAGTGCTTTAACCGCTGAGCCATTCCTTCAACCCATCTTACTTTTGACAGTCATAAAACTTTTGAAGACTTTAGATTGGGTATCTCTTTACGATATTTTTATTTCATTCAATTTGATGTACTTTTATTCACTATTAATTCTCACCAGATTCATGAATCAGATCTCATTAAAACTGTTTTACGTGGGTTCACTTTATTATTTCTGGTTCCTTTGGTTTCCACAAGTGCTTTCTGCCAGCTTTTCCTGGTGTACCCACTGATAATGCCTGTGCCCAATGCTGGGAAGTCCACTCATCATGGCTACTATGTCAAATAAATGCAAACTCTACCCACCCCTGTATGTCTTCCTGGTACCTGCTGCATCTGGGACTTTCTGCTCTTTACTTTAATGATTTCTGTACCCATGGCTGCATCACCTTCTGTCTTCTGTACCAAGTAGATAATTCTTTCTTCACCTGCTACTGTGCTCACTTCTTGCTCACAGTCACGGTTTATGAGCACCACATGTGCACACTTTACCCCTCTGTTATAGTATGCTCATGATCCACTCTAGTATGACAGTTTCATGGCTTTTTGTCTGAGATGTCATTCAGTTGTTGCACTATGGTCGCTTGGTTTTTCTGTCGTGGAATGCTAATGGAAGCGACAGTTTCTGTGTCGGATGCTTTTCTTCTCTAGGTGGCCTGGTGAGAAATGACATCCTCAGTCACCAAGAGTGTGGTCCTAGTGTGTCATCTATTACTCAAATATTTAACCCCGATTCTTCTGTGATATGTCTTCACCTTGGCTTTCCATTGGAAAGTCTAAATGAGTGCGTGACAGCAGTTCACCTTCTGTGTTTCAGGAATCTACCGCACTGTGGTGACCAGATGTTGACAACTTTTCTGTCATTGACCTTAAGCCCAAATGAGTAGAATATCCAAAAATAGACTAATTATGTGAAGTATATAATGCATACATAGCCTTGTTGTGTTTTACTTTAAAGAAGGGGTGGTTTATAAATTGTTTATTCAGGTGTGTTTTTGGAGAAATTGTCTTAACTCTGCTGTTGTGCCATAATAGAAAGACAGTGATGTGTTCGAAACACCCCAGGTCAGTAGACTGAAAACAGTGTTTCTCTGTGACCTCAACAGACTGACCAGCATTGGAAAAACCTCAGAGCAGAAAATTATAATGGTTCATGGCCAGGTAATTTGAAGCACATAATGTGGTAGAAATTGACTTGAGCCAGATATGACAAAACCTCTGTCTCTGTGTGCCAGCTGCAGCCTGTGGTCCTAAGCACATCTGCTAGTGCTGCTGTGCCTTTGAATTATTTGTAGCTCTCAGTTTAAGGCTGAAACTTCCCTTGGCTTTCTGTCCTATCCCAGCGTGGTGACGTTAACCCAGTCAAGATCTTACCTTAAACAACTGTCACCATTGCTCTGATTCTCTCTCACACTGTGTAAACGGGAATGGTTCGTGTTAAGTCTGTACTCTGGTGTGGTATCTGTGGCAGTGAGCACGTGACATGTTGTGCCCCTGCTCTTAATTTTCCCAGCTTCAAACTTGGTGACCCAGAATTTTCTACATGCTTTAAATGCAGGATCTCAAACTCAGATTGTTTCTTCATCCCTGTGTTTCTTCATGTTTACATAATATTTTTGAAATTTCAAGTACTTGTTCACATTATTTGGGTTATTCTTGGTTTTATTACAGGCCATGAAGATCTGAGGAAAGGTTGAATATTGTGGGTGATAGAGCTCAGTGATAGTGCGTCTGCAACATACATGTGACTTCTAGGATCACCTCCATCACAGGGCAAAAAATATATTTTCATTATTCAGGTAGGAATTCTCTGTATCATTAGAATCATTTGTATGTGGTCACCACTTACAGAATGCTGAGACGAGTAAAGGGGAAAGAAGTGCGGATGGGATGAAATGGGAAAATAATCCATTAAAGGGCAGCTCCTAGGAGGGGCTGCCTCTTATACCTACACTGAGAAAACCACGAAAGCCGCATTAACATGTACGTGTGGCTTGAGTACAAGTAGAAATAGAGATTCTGTTGTCATTAAAGGCTATTTATGTAAGAAAATGGTAATTGAGGTAGCACTTGGAGTGAGAAGAGCCCATCAATAAAAATAAAACTGCAAGTGCAAGATCTGCAGGCAGAAAAATGGTCAGGCAGAGATGAGTTTTCTTTATATGTAAAAGCAAAAGAAAGCAGAAAGAAGGTGAAAAGGAGAGAATGATGTTTGGGTAGAAAATCCTGTAGGCCCAAGAACATTTTACCTCGGATCAGCCTTGTTTGAGACTAAAAGAGGGATTATGCTGTTATTCCTGTTCACCTGTTTTGTTTTTCAGGAGAAATGGAAATTAGGGAACTTTGTATTGTCTTGTTTTTGACAAAAACAGGGAAGGATGGCCACATGTGGCATTATGTAATAAGAAAGTATTTTTTCAAAATGGAGAAGAACATAACAGATTTTTCTCTTTGAACTGAGAACTGAAGCTGGAGCAATTGTCATTGTTGCATATGCTTTGCTGTATCTATTAGATTTTTATTGATATTATTTTTACTTGATTCAGAATCTCTAAATTCTGGAACTGGAATCAAAATTGCCAAACTCTTTTCTCAGCCACACAGAGTTCTGGAATTGAAGTTGTGCACTACCTACTCAAGCAATGGGTTCTTTAATTCTATTATTACTATTTACAAGATGGTGTTGCTAGGGCAAAACATGAGTCTTTCATTTCCAGAATTCTCTACTGAGAGTGCAGTTTGTATTCAGTATGTTTGAGGGCCAATCTAAATGAAAGAGATAGCTTTGCATTCTGTTTGCAGTGTAAAAGTGTTTGCAATTTTGAGTTAAATTTTGTTGTGTCAGTTTTTATATGTGCATTTGCAAAATTGTTCTGTGTCCCAGGTGGTGACGCAGAAAGTGTAAATACCTTAAATTTTCTTGAGTTCAGCTATATATCATTTAAAGGAATTTTTTTTTAAAGTGGCAAATTAAAATCTTCAAGTTGTTACCTGTTTTTGAGAAAAGTATCTTTTTCATAATATTCAGGCTAATGGCATAAACTATCAGTCTACCCTATTGTTTGACCACATATGAATGAAGAATATGCAGGTGGTGGCACAAAAAGGCAAAAAACTCCCTTCATTTTCAGGAATAAGAGAAAAACTAAGCCTAATTGTGTTATCATGTGATCTCATTTTATTTCTTCCCCATTCATTTCTCACTAGAGATGACTCTTACCTCCTGTGCATAATTGGATAGTGATGTGAGGCAAATGGGCCTTTTCACCTAACTGGTGTTGAATTCGAAATAAATCTTTTTTACTCCAAAATAAATGACTTCCTTCAGTCTGTTCAGGCTGGAGAGAAGGATTCTTTTTGTGTGGGTCTAAGTAGCTGTGAATTGACTCTTATCTCCACAGCCTAGGCCTGAATTGAAGCTACAGCTCACCCAGTCAGCTGAGAATTCCTTACTGAATATGTATATTACAGGCTAGGTTAATCCCTGCCCCCCCCAGCACCCTTGCCAACCACCAAAGGAAAAAAGGCCATATAATTCTTTTATTTATTTATTTTTGAGACAGGATCTCAAATTGTAGTCCTGGCTGTTACTGATCTCACTGAAAGCAATATTCTTACCGCATCCTCCTGAACTTAGGATTAAAGGCATGCACCACCATACCTGGCTAATTTTTACATGGTACTGACCAGTTAAACCCAGGGCTTTGCACTTACTAAGCAAAATGAAAGATATATATATATATATCTGAGAAGACAGAGGTCCATTTGGCTCATACCACCATCTCAGTCTAGACAGATACGTCAGGAATATCATACCTGGTGCTTCCTGACAAGTGACTTGTCTTGAGTATAACCTCTTTGTACTGAGAGCAGCTCCAGAAAAGTGTATGGGCAGTGAAACAGTTCTTGGCAGTGTATGACAGCTAGTTCACATGTCAGTGGCTTGAGAACGAACTCTGTCCTTATTGAGATTTTGGTCCTGGTTGAAAAGAGGCTTTTTCTGAAATACGTTTGGTTTTAGCATTCAGTGTGTTGTAATCAGACTACTTTTTATATATTAATAATTTGTAACAGGCTTAGAGTAAAATTTTTCTAGACAGTCTTCAACAGGAGGAATGGATTCAAGTGAAAGTTTGTTTAGATCAGGCTCTTAAGAGTGAATTGTGTTAGTCATCCCACCCTTGGGCCAAAATACCTGTAATATACAACTTTATGAGAAGAAATTTATTTAATCTGATCCTTTTCATAGATTTCCCTCAATGTTCATTTGGCTTCAAAAAAAAAAAAACCTCAGGTTGAAGGAACGTAGAGAAGGAAAGTAACTCCCTTCTTGTGTACCAAGAAGCAGAAAGAGAGGAATGAGGCCAATGATCATTATGGTCTGTGAAATTAGACTACAATTACTTAGGAAAACACACCGTGTGAGTGCTGTACTGTTATCCTAGGGAACTCTAAAGCCATTCAGTTAATATTCAGGAGGCACTGTTTTGTGGTTACAGTATTTTTCCACTCGTGAATAATAGTATTTCGAAGGAAGGAATATTTTAACATATGAAAAGGAGACTAGAGTACATTGAGAGCTTTCAGTTCTGAATACTGAGGTGTTCCTGAGTCAGTACTAGGGAGTGGTTGAGAATGGGCTCCCTCTGAAGAATCAGTCTGGTGCTCAACTTTGAGAATATTACTCTTCAAAATTCACTTTTTCTTTAGAAACTTGAAGTAGATTCTTTCCATGAGGCAGCTGAACCATTTTTTTCTTGATTCTTTTTCACAGTGCTGTTACTACATAATTGCAGTTTATTCTATTAAATAACTTTTGTTTGTTGACTTATTTTTAATTTCTTTGATGAAAACAGATTGAGAGAGAAGGTTCACAAAGCCTTGGCTATGAACCACCAACCTAATCCCGAATTTCTGACCACTGAAATCACAATACCTTTTCCAATTTCAAGGTGTAAATTTATAATTGTCCATAGAGTAAATGGAAATACAGTGCACATTTTAAAGTACATGACTTTTTCTTCATGAAATACATGTGAAGGCGAATCTAATTTCCAGCACTCTTATATGTTAACAGTTGTAGCACAGATGAGTTTTTGTTTACTTGTGGCACATTGAGATACTTTCAATATTATAGTATTATGAATAGTAGAACATAAAACTTCTGTACATATTAAGCAAACTCAAATTGTTAAATAATCTGATCCTTGTTATATGTTCACCATACTGGTTATCTGAGTTTGTGATATCTCTGCACATGGGCCACTGAGTTCTAAGAATATAAATCTTTTATTACATTGTAGTTAGACATTCTTGCAAATTAATTTTCTTCATTGGTCTTTTTATATTAGTCATAAGCCTTATTTAAGGTTCAATTTAACTTGTTGTGTTCCAGCTAGTAGAAACCTCACAATGCTGTCTCAGTGCAGACAAAGAAGCATGAATCAGTAATTCTGCTCAATAAGTTACGGGGAGGTTTTTGTTTTGCTTTGTTTTGTACCTCTTTTTTTTTTTTTTTTTAGTTCATGCTGGTCCTGAGCTCACTTTGTAACCTAATTTGGTCTTAAGTTCATGATATCCCTTTTGCCTCAGCTTCCTGATTGTTGAGATTTTATTATAGATTTGTGCCATCATGCCTGAGTAATTTTTTGTGTTTGTTGGGAATTGAACCCAGGGCTTCATACAGACCAAGAAATTACTCTAGTCATCAAATCTCATTAAAGATTCATATGCTGTAGTATATTCTGGGTTTTTGATTAGTTTTGTAATCTTCCTATGATGAATAGGCCAGAAAATTGGAAATATTTACAGGGACAAGAGCAGTTAAATTGCATATTGTTGTCCCAAACTTTTTAACAATTAAGTCCCATTTGGATTTGCTGACGAGATCCATTTAAATAGCATTTTCCTTTTTTTTGGAAAAGATCAGATACTTTCTCTCAATCTTGGATTATTTTATACACTCTTATCAAAACAGGGAATAGTTCTAAGGTCACTGAGTAGTTGAATTTTTATAGTAGCTGCATTAAACAATTTATAAAGACAATTTAGGTGACTATACAAAGAAAAATACAGCATTGGTTTATAAAATGAATTTACAGTTGCCTTGTAATTGCTATGTGAGAGTAAGTTAATGTGAATGGAAAAATAAGAGTGCTAGCCAAAACATGGAATGAATATTTTCATAAGTTGGCTTTATGTCCTCTTATTTCAAGGCATGTTGAGATGTCTGGTACTATAATTCTTGTGTGATACTTTAGGCGACAGTGACTTTTGAAGAAGTGGCTGTGAACTTTACCAAAGAGGAATGGTCTTTGCTGGATTCTTCACAAAAGAAGCTGTACAAAGAAGTGGTACGGGAAACCTTTACAACCCTTGCTGTTGTTAGTAAGTACTATATCGTTTCTGAATTCAGCTTGTCAAGAGCAGAGGATTTTTGTTTACTGGTGTAGTTCTGTGAATTGGAATAGAAAGAAAACATCGAGAGAAGTATTTTTTATCATACCACTTCACCAGTCTAGTTAGGCTGTATTAAATCTTATGTGATATGGTAGTAATTAATTCATAGTTTCTGCATTTTAGGAAGAATGTGGGAGGGCCAGAAATTTATAAAGAAATGCAAGATTTCATGGAAAAATTCACAGTAAGTTGCTCTCCCAAAGGAACAAAAACAGTCTTCCCCAAAATTCAAATAAGAAATAAAAAGTAGGGCTAACAAGCCCCAGTACCACATAAAACTTAACTCCACTCAAGAGGTTGAGGCAGGAGGATTGCTGAGTTCAAGGCTGGCCTGGGCTACATAGTGAGTTCAGGGGGTGCAGAGCAAGACCCAGCCTCAAAAATAATAACAAATAAAAGAGAGAAAGCTGCTAGACTGATGTGACAGTCAAACTTATTTAACCCTCAGACCATTCCTAAAGCAGCGTACAAATAGAACATTTTAAATTTGCCCTGGAACAAACACTTTTTGGTTTTACACGTTAAAGATGTTCAATATTTCAGAGTTTTTATCTTGAGAATTATGAAACTTTAATAATTACTACCATTTTTCATAGTAACTGTTATCAAGTCATTCACCAAATCAATTTATTTTCATCAAAAATTCTTAAAAGGCATTTCATAGGAAATTTTCTGAAAATTACTGAGATTGTAATTTGATTTTTTAAAACAGAAGACAAGATGTAGAGAAATGCTGTCGACGTAAAACATGGAACCGATGTGAAGAGGCATTCCACCCATTTCCGTGTGTTAGCGTGAACATGAAACTTTCTGATTTAACACCGTCAAAAATTGCTATGTCTAGCGAAGTGTGGAGTGATCGTTCACCATTAAAGGAGCCCGTCACAGGTGATACTCAATTTGAGATGTAAACAATTTGGTGAACAGCTGTTCCATAGTAAGAAGCATGAGATACCCTGCAATGATTCACAGTTCTTTCTGAAAGATACAAGTGAAACATTGGAGCCGAATCCTATGAATGTAAGCAATGTGGGACAGCCTTCAATAATCTCAACATTTTCCGCAAACATGCAAGAACTCACACTGTGAAAAAACAATTTGTTTGTGAGCAATATGGGAAAGCATTCACTCATGGGATGTTACGTTGTAGACATAAAATTCACAGTAGAGAGAAAACCTATGTACATCAGCAGTGTGAGAAAAATACTAGAAAAACCAGTGCATTTCACAGCCATAACAGAAATCAGAGTGGGGACAAGCCTTATGTATGTCAGCCATGTGGGAAAGCCCTTGCTATGAGCCATGCTCTTACTCATCATAAAAGACTTCACAGTGGGGAGGAACCCTATGCATGTCAGCAGTGTGGGAAAGCCTTTATTAGTGCAAGTTCATTAAGTTATAACAAAATCCACAGTGGGGAGAAACCCTGCCTGTGTCAACATTGTGGAAAAGCCTTCCATTGTAAGTGTTCATTTATCCGCCACAAACGAATTCGGAGTGGGGAGAAACCCTGTGTTAGGAATGTGGGAAAGCTTTCAATGATAGCAGTTCATTTTGCCGCCATAGAAGAACTCACAGTGGGGAGAAACCCTGTGTGTCAGCACTGTGGGAAAGCCTGCAGTAGGAGCAATAAACTTAATTGTCATAAAAGAATTCACAATGAGGAGCATCCCTGTGTATGTAAACAGTGGGAAATCTTTCACAGGTAATAGTTCACTTACTGGTCATAAAAAAATCTTCACAGTGGAGAAAGACCATTTGTATGGCAGCAATGTGGGAAAGCCTTCACTAGGAGCAGTGCTCTTACCATGTAAGAAATGACAGTGGGGAGAAGCCCTGTGAATGTAAACAATGCGGGAAAGCATTTACTACACGTAGTTTATTCAGTTGTCATAAAAGAATTCACAGTGGAGAAAAACCCTATGTATGTGAGCAGTGTGGGAAAGCTTTTACTCAGAATAGTACACTTCATATTCATGAAAGGATTCACAGTAGGGAAAAAAGATGTAAGTGTCAGCAGTGTGGGAAAGCCTTCACAAGCAACAATGCACTTAATTGTCATAAAAGAATTCACATTGGGGATAAGCCCTATGTATGCCTGCATTGTGGAAAAACCTTCACCAAAATTAGTGGTCTTCAAAGCCATAAGAGAATTGACAGAGGGGAAAAATGTGTGTCGTCATAAAATAATTCAGAATGTAAAAACCCTGTGTATGTCAGCAAAATGGGAAAACCTCACTGACAGCTATTCATGATAAAATAATTGAAAGTTGGCAGAAAACTATGGATGTCAGCAGTGGGAGAAAGTTTTTATTCAGAGAAGTGAAATTCAGAGACAAAAGAGCTCACTGTGGGGAGGAACCCTATGTGTGTGATCTGTGGGAGTAATCTCAGATTTGCTTCATACTAATAAAAGTATTCAAAGAGAACATTATATATGTCCTTCTGACCTCTAACAAATCAAAAATGTACATTGAAAAGTACCCCTCTTTATGTCAACTCTGAGACTTCCATGATAAGAGTTCACGTCATCCACCGGAGAAAACTCCCAATGGGAAACTTTTAAGCCATGAAGTGACAGTGTGGAATACCCTTGAAATCTTTCACATACACATGCACACAAAATAATTTACTGGAAACACTCTGTGTTATCAGTGTGAGAAGGCTTTCATCCAAATATTTTTTATTTCTTGGAAACCAAATATTTAACAGTGGGCAGAAATAATCAGGAATGTGGAGTACCCTTTAAAGATAACAGTTGAACTTACATATTTCAATGAATTCACAATAGGAGAATATATGTATAATCCATCACACCAGTACTTTCTAGACATGAAAAATTTCTGAAGCACAAGTATAAACAAAGTATACAAAGACTTACAGGCAAATGGCAGCCAGTACCAGAATTGCCCAAAGTATCCTCCTGGACTCACTTTAAAATTTGAGGTTATAGTTTGAAATTCCCTGTTCACCTCAGCTAGGAGAGGGAAGAATTTGCCAGCAACCAGAAAGAGTCTATGGGAAGATTAGAAATGCCAAAGACACATCAAAAGTGGAAGAAACCAGCACCCCAGGAAGCTTCTACTGGCCACCTGTGCGTGGCCATGAGCTGCTAGCACCTACGGAAGAAGGTAAGCCGAGAGCTAGGAACCTCAGACAGGCAGATCAGGGAGCTTTCATGATTTACAGCTGGTAGCCCCAGCCTCCAGAAACAATCTTGTGGATGACACAAGCTGCCAATACATGAGCGTCCCTCAGAAAAGGCTCCCAAAGACTAGAGCAGCTTGGGAGAAACAGTGCTTGGCAGCCATAGTAGGCAATGGTGTATGCAGGAGGCTTTTTTTTTTTAAGAGTTAGAGCCTGTGGGCCACATCAGGGTTTTGTGATGCTTTCAGACAATGTCTAGGAAGAAAGTGGCACAAGAAACATTGGTGGCGAGGAGATAAAGGCCGCCAACTTCCTGTATTTCTTGGATGTTAATGGGAACAGCACAGAGAGCAGAAGGCTTTATTTTCAGGATGGGTGGGAGAACTTTGCTGAGGGCACCGAAAGTGAACAAGAAACCTAAGTGGCCATCAGACTGGTTACCTCCCCCTCTGTACCTGCTGCCAGTGCAGAACCCAGAGGACTTTAGCTTACCACACATGTTCTGGTACACTATTAGTTTGGATTCTTTCAAAGACGATTTCAGATTTTGTAGCAAAAGGATCCATTAGGAAGGCTTACAGATCCAAGGGTAGAGATAATTAAAAATGGCTGCTCAGCCGTGAAGTAGATCTCCAGTCCAGGGCAGCAGAACAGTGAGGTGAGAAAGTCTATTGCAGATCTCGGGTGAAAACCAAAGCCTGAAGAGCAGTGATGGGCAGACGGGCACAAGTCGAGACGAGCGAATCTGTGCTGACGATGGACAATTGCAAAGGTGAGAGCTTTCCCCAAGGAATAAGCTGTAACAGTCTTCCCTCTTGCGTTTATACCCTTGGAGTTTCTTAGCTCTCCCACATCTGGGTGGGTGCTCTTCTGTCATTGGCCAGCCCACAAATCACACTAATCCAGGCCAGTTCTTGATTCCCAATCTAGACGTGATTCCCAAACCCTAATCCAGGTGTGGTTCCTCATTCCCTCAAATTGACATAATCCCTTCAACAGTCACAATCCACCCCTTGTCAGCTTGACAATCAGACACGTCTCCTTAGCCATACTTAATTCCCAAGTACACTCCTAATAGCACAGTTGCAGTGCATACAAACAGAAACGCAGTAAGTTCCTCCCCACACTAGAGAACAAAGTTCCCCTGGAGAATACCAATTCTTCTGCCATTTAATTGCTTAACATTAGAGTGTGACTTAAATTCCAATAATGCAATGTGTATATTGACCTGGTGTCCCATGGTCAAACGTTCAATTTCCATTAAGGCCCAGTAGCAGGCCAGAGGTTGTTTCTAAAAGAGTAGTTATCTGCAGATGATGGCAGGGCCTTGGTCCAAAATCCCAAGCGTCTCCACTGTGATTCACCTATGGGAGCCTGCCAGAGGCTCCAAACAACATCTGTGTCTGCCACTGACACCTCAAGCACCATGGGTGGGGTCTGCTGGGTCGTATGGCGCAAGTGGCAGAACAGCAGCCTGGACCTGCTGCAGAGCCTTCTGTTCTGGGCCTCACTCAAAAGCAGCTTTTTGTGTTCCTCGGTAAATTGGTTGGAGTAACACACCCAAGTGAGAGATATGCTGCCTCCAAAATCCAAATAGGCCTACTAGGTGTTGTGCCTATTGGATATAGGAGGTATCAGATGTAATAATTTGGCTTTTACCTTAGAATATCTGTACACTCCCCATACTCCTAAGAATTTTACTGAGGTTGAGGGCCCTTGAAGTTTGGTGGGATTTATTTCCCAGCCTCTGACATGCAAATGATACAACAAGTCCAGAGTAGTTGCCACCCCTTGCTCATATGGCCCAATTAGCATAATGTCATCAATATAGTGGACCAGTGTTACTGTCTGTGGAAGGGCAAGATGATCCAGATCCCTTCGGACGATGTTGTGGCACAGGGCCGGAGAGTTGATATGCCCCTAAGGAAGCACAGTAAAGGTATACTGTTGACCTGGCCAGTGAAAGTGAATAGCTTCTGAT